>JAQFYB010001470.1:0-32280 GCA_034694085.1 Pogonognathellus longicornis | reverse complement strand
AGACGAGTGCAATGTCACCACAGAATTTATTGATGCTTCATTAGAACATTTAGGAATGCCAATTAATTATTCGTTGTTTTTGCACTTGGCATCGGGCGCAGGTAGAAATTAATGCATTGCTATATTATACTATTTGCATATTGCGAGACATGGATCTAGAAATTCATGTGTAATTAATTATTCCTATTTGCTATCTTTAAACTGTATGTCGTAGCTATTGATTTTTAAGTAATTTCTTGAGTTTAAGTAACTGTAGAATTTTTTATCACGGCAAATTGATTGACATTGTATATGACGATTTTTCCAAAATGGATAACTAAGTAAGTTCAATGTTGGTTTGTTCACAATAAGCTAACACAAGTACAGTTTGATTGCTGTTGTACTTACGATACGCATATTTACACTTTGAGAAGAACGTGTCATTTTGTATTTGAACAGCATTGCAATTGCAATTTGTTTTCATAGTTGAGAATGTAAGCTCTAAGTAATAAAGTTAAAATGCAGAACATAGTTTATTATAAGTATTTTTCCTGGGCGGGTAGCAGTATCTGCTCGTGAAAGAATGCAACATGCACTTATTACATAACATAATGTTTCATTGAGAAGGACTACAAGAAAGAGCCATCAATTATCTCTGTGCTCTGCTTGTTTGCATTACACACATTTTGTGCATTGCCACTGCATTATTCTGCGCCACATTTGTAAGAATTCATTGCATCGTGTTAAATATCATTTGCTATGTCATGATCTATGCGTTTCTTGTTTCACATTCTACAAGGCAACACCCACATCTCGAAGTTAGCTGTATTGTACTAAACGTTTTCTTGCGCCGTGACTACAGATAAAACATTTTTACTTACTGCCAAATGCTGCAAAAGCAAAGCACATGCATTTACTTCTCAAAACACCTTCATTCCTTTCGGCAATAACCTATCATTAGCATCATAATAATGTATTCCTTGCATGATATAACAAAACAGTTTTAATGCCGTATTATTCCATAAACCAAGCCAAATACCAATACATTCATATTGAGCATTGCAATGCACCTTAAGACATTCTTAGTGCTTAGTAGCTGCAGAGTACTTAGAATTCCTTTCCAGAGCGTTTATACTATAAAACGTTTAGAGATTGAATCTATGCTACTACTACTACTGTTATTAAGAGTAAAATCTATGCATTATGGCAATAATTTGAACCATAAAATGAAAATCCGATCGAGAGACTCATACTTCATACATACCAACATATTTGCTGCATAAATTCTATCTTCACAGCATGCTTTTACATATTCTCATAAATATTTAGTGATTTTGCGTGAACACATTTTTACTTCCTGTTGACTTGTGACAGACTGAACCTTTCGCAAAAAAATGAATAGCAAATAACAAAGGTGTGCAAAAACCTAGTGTATAGGTACACACATTAAATTTGCAATTGCAAATTGTGCCATAATAAATAGAAGATAAAGCTCATATCCATAATACATGCTCTAGAGGTCATCAAATCTGTTGAACCCTTATAATACAAGAGTCCATTTTATTATCATACAGCAAATTTAGATAAGCATATATGAATTTTAAATTAAAAGAATAACGCAACTATACAGCGATAATAGTAATTATCACTCATCACGAAGATTTGTTTTTGTCTATGTACATTTGCTTTGCTAATAAAATAACGCTTTGTATATCTTTATGGTTAGAGCTTGACATAAATGTCAATACGTAGTAAGAGCAATAAACAGCATGCATATAACTGTAGTATTTTTAGTTATGAAATTCCGTGTGTAAAAAATAGATATGGGTGCATCTTGAAGACGTTTAAGCCACCGTAAGTGTAACAGTAGTCAATGAGTTGAGTCATCGTATTTGCAAAAGTAGAATAAGTCGAGAGCACCTTACTATTCTAACGTGTTGATGATTTGAAGTCTTCTGAATGTTATGGACTGTCTCTATGCGTCATTATGTCATATGCTAATAATATTCTTAACTCATTCAGTCTCCCACAAAAGAGACGATGATGTCTAAGAAGGGTTAAACATTAAACTGAATGAATGCAAGTAAGTCTTACTTAAGCAGCATATTGTACCTGTGCTCAACACCAGGATGGGTGTAATACATAATGCAGACTAATCCTTATTGTTTTGCTTTCTAGGTTAGCAGGTGCATCCTCACCAAGCTTATATAAAGGCAAGTATCTTTATAGTGTAAAATCTAACACACTCTTATGAATATCTCTGTGCAAACATATGTAAAAGTTACGTATTGTATGAATAAATAATGGGTTTCCGACGTTATAAGATGGGAGCTGTACAAAATCTGATTGTAGCAAACAATTCCTCTGTAGTCCGGAAATAAAAAACCGAAACTGAACCATTTACGTCAATTTTACTGCCCGTTAACCTATATAGGCTTTAATATGTAACATAGTATTGTGGGTACACCAGGGGATGTTTATTTGATAATAACTTATTCTAGGAAGGTTTCCAATGGTCTAAATAATTAGCCAGGCTAAGCTACTAAGAATGCAATGGATTGTTGAGTCAAGTAATTTAAGTAGCATCTCCTCATACATACATGCATACATACAAGACAAATGAAAATGGTGTGATATTTAGAACATAAAATTAAATATTGTACTCTACTCAGGTACTCAGTCATACGTTCAAGTCTAAAGTGAAGCGTTATATATTTTGAAATAAATTGAATTCCATTTATCACTACTAGTGCAGTGGTATTATCGTTATGATTACCGTAAACGGTAATAGTACACTTTAAACACATCTCAAGATTCTTGGCACTTGAGACTTGACACTCCTTCTTTTTCACCTAAGTATATAGAGCCTAACCCATTTAAAATTCAAAGAGAACAAGTCCGTAGATTTGGACGCTTTAACTTATTGTTTCACACTCGCAACTATAACTCACTTAGTAGTTTGTACTGTTGTTTAAGTACATGCAAAGCAGAGTCTGCTAAGTCCACATTATGGACACGAACAACCAACAAAACTACTAACAGAGACCATTAGCACTTTGCATAATTTGTATTTGCTTTAAAAGTTAACTAAAGTCTGGCTCATTATTCCCAAAGCTATTTACTTTGTCTAATCATTGTACAAACTAACAATTCTTCAATATCTGTCACAAAGACAAAGTTAGTAATATGGAATGCATTATGCATTCTTTTCATACTTGAGAGAGTTATACAATAGCTCTGAAGTTGTTACACACCGTATGTATATGCAAGGAGCAGCAACCAATCGTAATAAGAAAAGTACACACACATACACGCTTAGTTGAAGAAAATAATAATACTATGAGAATTAAGATACTCTTTAAGTAAAAAGGAGGGCGGATTGTGTACAGACTTGAAAAGACAAATGTACACTACCTGATGCATTTACTCACTCAGTTCTGAGTTTTAGTTGTTATCTGACTGAAGAAGGTTTATTAGATAATAACAAAATATTTTAAAGAGGTCCATGGAAGCTTAACTTAAAGCTTATTGTTTGCTGCATTAGCACACAAAGCAGAGAGTGCAATTTACTGTTAACTCATAGAGTATTAAACAAAAGATATAAATATAAGTTCTTCTCTCAAGGCATGAGATTTGGTTTATATGCATGCTAGGGCTAGAAGTAGATTTCCATACGAATTGGCCTCGGTAGAAAATGTGAAGACAGAGTTGGATGATAAAAGCGTGTGCTATGTGCACGCTTCGCCTCGCCTATCAAATCAAATTCGACATAATGTGATGCGATAGGAGTATGAAATGATGTAATAATGCAACGAGATGCAATTTGAGTTTCTCGAAGTATTTGTAATGTGTTAATGTTTAATCATAAAAGAGATGTCAGTTCAAAAACTGTCCAATGAAACATGTGGGTATGTATAGAGTTAATATATAAATACTACACTCTTGAACTTTTCACAAAACTCTTAAAAACGTAATGTTATACATTAGGTACTTAAGAGCAACATACCTACGCACATTTTCTCACACTTTTTGGCAGTAATCTTGAATTGTAAGCATAAGTAATAATTACATAATGATTCTTGGTATGTAAATACAAGAGCTTTAGTGTTTTAACAGGTAATGGGTTGAGACGATAGAGTAATATGCAAAAAATGGTTTTGTGCATGTGTTACAGTTCAAATGGCTAATGGCTACTAATCTCAATAGTAAAATTGTAATGGTCAAGATCACCAATTTAAAAGGATATAAAATGGCAAACAGAGCGCAACAATTTATTGCCTTGTCGGGGTCTATCTTTTAACTCAGTGCTCTACAACATTCATTTACTTCATTATTCCCATTTTCATGAAATTCACAAAACTTATCTAGATTTCGTGGCCGAAGCTTATAGAAATCCACAAAGAAAAAAGACACTCACACAGACACACACTATATACACACATTATTCGTTTCAAATCCTCTTCGTTTCTCATATGAAAATTTTCACTGATTACATTATTACGTTGCATCACGTTGAGCACATTAAATTATTTCAAACAGTACAGTAACACTGACAATAAAGTGGATGTATGCCAGAGATTTAAATTGTCTGTCATGGCGTGGCATTAGGAGTGATGTGTTGCAAATGTAAATGCAACTTGTGTTGGTTTTATCGGTGGCAGTATGATTTAATATGAATACCATTTGCTCCAACTTTCTCAGACTGTATAATATAAAAATGCTAATTCAAACAATTCTGTTGCTCAATTCAACTCATTGTCAGATTTAGCATCATTTTTGTAATATGTTTTACTTCACACAAAGACTACAGACAATCTAATATGGTCATTAGTTACATGTTGAATCGTGAACATGATGTAAAGTAAAAGCAGATGTCATGTTTTTTGACAGAATGGTTTTGTTTGCCAACCATGCTTGCAAATTACACATGCCCATTACTTATACATACCTATACGCAAATAGTAAATATGTCAATGCAAGAAATTTGTATACTTTGTGTAATGTAAAAACAACTATGGTTGTAAAATAGCTACTTTACTTACATAAAACTATTTGAGCATTTTTTCAGTGAATGAACTTGGAATATGTGTGTGAGTATGTAATATAAGTCTCTAGAGTTGCAGATTTATGTAACCGTCTAGTTCAGGGGTAATTTAGTATGCAGTAATGCTAAAACTATAAACCATAAAATAAGAGAATAGGATGAACCTAGAATAAAATGTATAACATCACACGAATGTTTCTGTCATCATTAAGGTTAATGGTTACTGTTACGGCAGGCCAAGACAAAATTCTATATGCTGACAGACGGCATGGTAGTGACAGCAGGAAGAGACTGATACACTCAAGGAAACTTCATCTGCCACACTGCCATGCACTGCTCCGATGCTACTACTTACTTACTATTGCCACCAGCATTGGGGTTAGTAGTCAAACAAAAATTTCAAATACTAAGTATACTACTACTGTACTCACGTTCCAACTTTTCCGTGTGTAATTTCCCTTCAATATTTATTCTCACTAGCAAAATGAAAAACACGTTCGTACGCAATGAAATCCTGGTCTCGTATAGTAATTCAAGCGAATTTCCAACTTTTTAAATCTGTTTTTTAACAGTATCAGTCTAATAATGATGGAGCTTGACTTATAACTATACTATGAAACGTTGTATTGTTGTAAATGATATAATCATGATGTATGGATGGTACTAAGAAGAAAAGTAAGCTTGGCTGACTCCTTTTCTCACTCATCCGATTCAAATCCTGCTGATTGTTGCAAGTGCGTATGGCAGCAGTGTTAAAATACAGAGATAGCAACACATCCTCTCATTTACCAAGTTCAATTAGATTCCTTACGTGTTCATATTAAAAGAATGTACCTAAGTTCTTGAACACACATTCAACAACGTATACATACATATACATAGGTGCCTTTGTTATATAGCTCTAACTAAAATCATTTGGCAATGGAAATACTTCAATTGAAGATTAGTCAGTGCATTTCCGCACACAAAACAAAGCCTTCAATTCAATATTTAATTTCTGAAATTAACCAAGATAGGAACACCTTACTTAGAATATCATTTCATAAAAAACCATAACATAACATTATCTTTTCTTCTGCCTTTTCATGCGGCTTGTTTACTTATTTTTTATACAGTAAAATACTGAGTTGTATATCAAGGAGTATTTGAACTAAAGCTATTGTAGTAAATATACACATATTAGGTATATTCATGTATGATTTACAATGTGCATCTGGTTTACAGGTGCAAGATGTAATGTATTTATGTGCAGCAGTTCTATTTACTTAATTAAATGGAAGCTTCTCTTGGAATTATGGAAAAGTTTAAATTATATTTACCACTACAGGTAATTACAGGAATTGCGTTAAAGATAAGTGTAAAACAGCATTGAAATGTTGAGGTAGTGTAGAGACTGTTAGACTGAGGAAGATAATTGCTATAAAGGAAGTAACAAGTAACCTGTCATTGCTTTGATTTTCATTGAATTCCGTTCTTGTATGTTCTATTGTAATTGAATGTAATGTTTTACTAAACTCTCGTTTTTTTCTCACTTCCTCACGCATCCCTACGTAGAAGAATACGAGGAGATTCATAGCAGATGGCAATGTTGAGACTCTTAGCTGTTTTAAGACAACAGTCACAAAAGGATTCTTGCACGTTAAGTGAGTTCACTAAATACTTTATGGCTCAAAGATAAAATGAAAGAAAGAAAAGCATATGTTTTTGTTCGGGTGTCGAACTTGAAGTTCAGTGTAATACTAAACTGCGTGCTATAGGAATCTGCTTTTATTTATGTTGCATTCTTCTCTTTATCACTATCATTCTTTGCTTCGCAGCCTCTTGATTAGGGAGATGTAACTATTACCTACCCCATTGTTGGTAAATCGTCATCTACTAATGCTACCTCACCAGCAGCAGTCATTAACTTGCAGAATTTAAATATACGGCAATTACTCCTAAACGTATGGCCATCAACTAAACTCCAAACCACTAATAAAATACAATAATCCATCTCCTCACTTTATTCTGGAACCAATGTCTTCTGTAGATATATCTATAGAATAGTCCATGGCAAAGTCAATGTCGCTTTTTGATCTGACTTGTTTTATTACTACACGTACGACAGACTCCATTGTGTTTATAGTAGCTCATAAAACACGATTTATTAAAGCTCAGTACTTAGTGTATCTGCATAAACACGCAAAATCCCTTTAAGATGTACACATCAAAACTACAATTTAGTTCCTTGTGAGATTGTGGTCTTAATTTGTGTAGGGAATCTAGGGAACACTATTTTTAAACCTAAAGGTTTAAATACTGCCCCTTAGTAATTTGCTTTAATTTATTACTGGGTACTAACAACTCAAACGTTTTGAAGCTTTAAGTGTCAATAATTTATCCGATTTAGTTTAAGTCTTAAAATATTAAGATTTCTACTTTATCAACAATTGTTGAGGTTGTCTCAATGTACAGAATACACAATACAGGGAGTAAAGAATGAAATGAGACGGCAAGGTAGTTTAGTATTAAATGTTCACAGTTAAAAAATAGATTATAATATGCATGGTATTTCATTGATATAGGTAGTTATTGTTAGCATTAGAATTTCTCACTAATGTTCCTCCTACGTACGTACAAAAAGCATTTTTAGGCTTACGGGTACATAATGCAATGCACCATTACACACATAGATATAATGCAACGAAGCTTAAGTAACTATAGATTGAAACAAAGTAAAATACTGTAAAAACAAATATCTCTTTGTAATCTACACTACAGACGTCATAGTGTAGTTTGTAAAGAATACTGGCTAGGTACGTCATTTGCAAAAACCAAGCGTGTCATTCTTGGAATATATTTATATTTTAGCATTTTTGACAGTTTGAACACGTTTTTACGTAAACCAATGGAAGCCGGTGTTGTATTATAGTAAATGCACCTTCTTCAAATACTTTACTTATGTATTACAGCTAGATATAAAACAAATGTGCCTTAAGTAAAAACTTGTTCATACATAGGGCAAGAATGCATTTGATTTCACGCTTTCAACATAATTTTACACAATGCTGAGACGAATGCTTGAAATCATTACACAAATGAATTAAAAACTCGCAGAATTAAAACTCATTAACACAAACCTACATACTACATAATGAAATAATAGTTTTTGTAATTGGTTTTTATGCAAGAGCCAAGTGAACTAAATTTTAATATTAGTTTATTTTCAGTTTATGATTACAGATGAACTAACGAACTGAAAAAGTGAATATGAATAAGTACAACTGCAGAGTACTTTATGTAACTGTAGTGATTTGCCCGTGTTTGGTGAAACACGAAGTCGTGCATGAAACGCACACATGAAACAGTGAACCCTTTGAAAATATGGCAGAGCAAAAGAGACATGAGGATCTTTCCAATCCAATTCCTATTTCCTGGAATCCTACTCATCCTCGTAAATTGATAAAAGCTCAGCATGTGTCCAACCATGATCGTCAAACACACTACACAGTGGCTTTGGATCAATTCGCGATGCGTAGCATGAGGTTTATTGTATTTGACCGGCTGCTGCTGAATCTGCCACTACATATGATTTACTCGTCGTGTTTTCCTGTTTACAAATCGTTTACACAAATCACAACCAACAAAATAAATATTTGCTGGCAGATTTAGCGTGAAACGTCTGTCTGCTATTTACTACATCAGTAGGTACCTATGTATACATCCACAAGTAAACACGGCATTGACAATGAATGCGCTAACACAACACAACTAAAATACTAATTCATTGCACTTTGTAAAACATCCAATGAAAGGACCAACATCATCGCGTAGTGTCAACTTTAATTGAAACTCAATGCCAACCTCATCAACAATGCACTTCAATCCGATTTCAATCCACGGCTGTATATTTTCTCTAAGTAAACATTTAAATTCCTGCTAACGAAAAGGTTATATCACACTTCACACTGTAAATGTACGGTAGAACAGTACAGAGAGAAGTTTGTCTACGAAAGGCGTATCAGAAAATCACACAAGAATGTACACAACATTGAATTATTGTAACAAAGTAGCAAAGTGGTAATGGATTACATTGTTGTGTAGGATTTATACTTTTAAGATTTGTATCTACAGGTCGGACGCAATTTAATCAGATGTTGGTTTCAAACAGAGTTCTGTCTGACATTAGAGATTTCTTTTAACATTGCATGAGTTATGGTAATGATCTGTGAATACATGCAAACAAGTTGAACATTGTTAGTAGCACAAAAGCACAATGTGTAGACGTATTAGTAAATTTCTGAAGCATTATTCAGAAAATGTGTTGAGACCGCCCATTATCATATCACACCTACTCATGAGCTCAATGCAAACTTTCCGCATCGTTTTATTTATCAATAACCTTGAATTGCACTATGTGAAATGGGACGCTTAATCTATTTATATTTACAGCCTTTACATGTTGATCCGTCAACAAATGACATTATAGATAATTGTAGAGTGTATGTAGTGGTATTGAAGAAAATGAGTGTAGTACATGATTACTTGTGCTACATTACACATAAAGCACACAGTACAGACATAACTAATGAAGTAAAATCATTTGTCGTTCACGGATTAGCATGGTATTTTTATTGTAAAGCAACACAAATCTCAATGAAAAAATCATACATTGTTTTCTATCTGTGTGTTTAATGTAAGTGTCTGGGCAGAGAGCTTGGCTTTTTGTTTCTACATCTGCTATGGTAATGATAAAGCGCTTTAGCCTTTTAATCACCAACTAGTTGCGTTTCAGTCAGTCACACAGCAAAAACAGAGTTTATATTGTATCAGAGTCATATAGAGACACTTAACAAATGTTTTATGTGTGTGCATAGACAGATATATACTTTGATGTCTGACAAAGGAGATATAAGGTTTTTCTCATTGCAAACAGAGTCAGCTCTAACTTTATTGGAGGCGAAAGTAAAACTTGCTTTGTCATAGTCATGACTTATCGTCAAGAGGCGAATTGAGAATGAAATCCATGAGAACGACGATGTCACCTTTAACTCGTCGAGAGACACTTCACTCTTTCAACGAAAGTATTTCTCTCTGTCTCTCGTGTAAAATTATTCCTTTTTGCCTGCAGTCCTTTATTAGTAAATGCAATCGTCTCTCCCTTAATTTGTCTTTTGACAACGGACAACGCGTTTTGGCATTCCTTTATTATTGACGACTCAATGCAACATTATTTTATATTATATGCAGCAGACCTCCGGATAAATTGCAGTGTTTAACATACATAGTAAAGTATCATGTAAGTAGTATACATAATATGACATATCATTTAAGAAATGAAATGACTGTTCCCATCTTTACAAACGCCGACACTTTGCATTTGCACCGCACCCGGATCATAGGATTTTATAGGCATAATTTTCTTTGTACTTATCGTTACAGCCAAGTCTCACTGACCTAGTAGTTTCTTGTGAGAAGCCTTTGGGCAACGAATTTCGATTTTCTTTTGGGTCAGTGTTATACCGTCCCAACCAACGCAACGTCACTCTGAACATTACACGAAATCGACAAGCAAATTACTGAAAGTACGAAGGAAAGAGTGAATCAAGTTAACTAGTACATTGTACTCAAGAAGATCCACAAAGATTGCAGCTATTTATCGTCAATATATACACAAATCTCCATTTAACAACTCAAACTTTATATTTGTTCATACTTGTATTGAGGGAAATTGAAATACCATTCAAAATAACGATGCAAGCAATGAAGGGATAGCTAAGCCATAATAATTCTCAGTACAACAACAAGAATCTTCAATAATAAAATATGACATTTACAACACAATGCACAAAGGTAAATACATTCCTTGTATTCTTCACTATTATACTCTCCAAAGAAACTTTTACATGATTTAATGGAATATTTGGCATGACTAGTGAAGATTCTGTTATTGAACTACTAGCTGAATGAACAACTTGAGACTCCAAATTGTTTCCTACCAGTCGCTTGAGAGAAAATAGGAATATATAGGTTATCTACGCTACGAACATACAAATGCTATTAACACTGACTTGTTTATCGTCAGGAAAATTGAAATCAAACTTAAGTTGGCACTTTACCACAGACGACACCAAAAGACAACACGAGATTCATACATTACTTATTTGAAAAGTTTCTTCTTCGCATACAAACACACATTTAGCAGATACCACTAAACCAAGCACTTCAATATCACTGTTGTTATTATAAACAGAAAGTGTCTACACCTTGTCAATAAACATTCTATGCCTAAAGAACTAGATCTCTACTTAACTTGTGCACGTGCAAGGCAATTGAAAATGAATTACAGGAATAAATAGCGAAGAAGATTTAGTTGTTGGTTTTCCTGTACATTCATACAGTAAAAGTACATAATAAATGAAACATTTTTTCAAATCCAATTTTAATCCACCTTAACATATCTGGCTATACTAAATAATAAGCATTCTAATAACAATATAAGATTCTGCCTACATGTATCTTATTGTAAATTCAATACTTGTACATAATAAAATGTCAGAAGAAATTGATAAAACATCACTGTGCCACGTTGTACACGATAGCTTAGCAGTGTTAGATCAACTAAATCATAAAGTTAAATTGCCTTTAGCAGGAAATATCACACTAATAATGTCACAAAAATATTTTGTTTCATTTAATCGTGTGTAACATTTATAACAACGAACTACGTAATATTAATATTGGATATGTCTATGTAGATATTGTGATTCCAACTCTGTAAAATATCATTTGAATAAAAGTATAGCAAACATTTACTTTACAAAAATGGAACCAATTTGCTTAAACAATTTTGAAAGGACATAGTCCCACATTGTGTATAAACATCAACTGTATGCCATTCATACATGATTCATATAGAAAGCTAACTATAAATGGCGAGCTCTAAGATTGAATTAAGTTTACAAGTGACAGTCATTCACTTTCGACTTTTCCGTTCACTTATAGCTTGTAGGTGGAAGTACAAATTATATAAATACATACACATAGTAAATACTATTGCATTAGGTCTATAGGTGGTCTCAAACGGTTATTCATCTTATTTATACGTATTGAGTTTATTGTAAGCATAGGGAAGGTGGTTAAGGTAGTGTATGTCGATACAGCTTTAGTTTTATCAAGATTCACTTTAGTTAACATTTGTATGCAGCTAACAAAACAAAGTTACACACAATGAATGTACTTGTAAATTGTTGCGATAACGTAGAGTGATTACATACATACTAATCTTAAGTGATACAAATGGGAAGAGGGATGCCAAACATACCTGAACATGCCACTATGCCTAAACTCAACATTTAATGTAACATCCTTATGTGTTCCAAGATACAATACAAATGACACGTACGACTTATTGACTTGTATATCTCATTGTGTATAAATTGAACTAATAGAGCGAGAATCATGTAAGAAAAGTCATTGCATTACTTCCCCATGGTTTGTCTTTAGATCCCTCGCATATTTTCATTGATTTGATTCAACCTGAGGTTATCATCCCATCTTTTGTCATTCGTTCGCTGTTCTAATTCCAGTAATGCTTTTCTAAATCTCTTGTACGTACTGTATTAGTAAGGCAGTATAAAAATAAGAAATATATATGGCATAAACAAATAGGTAACATAGGTTTGTATTTATGACTACCTTTATAGATTTAAACATAATACAGCATTTACGCCTTCTTTGGTTGTGTCGGAATGTATGACCCATGAAAATATTCAGGTTAAGGTTTCTATTCTTAGCGACGAAAGGGAAATCATGACTATTGAACAACTTGTTTTAAATCCCATTTCACTTTTCCTTTAGTTGCATTGCATTTGACAATAGCGTTAATGCAATAAATGGAAAAGTAAATAGTGCTAACTACTTTGCATTTATTTGTATTGTTGAGTTGAGAATATCAAGGAAAAAGTTTAGTTAAAAGTATTACAAGTTTGCCGCATGCAATTGGACATGCAATGTAATACGAAAAAGTGTAGACTCGTTAAACTTCTTCGTAGTATTCCTTTACAATTAGTTAATGGGAGAACAATTATTGATTTTTTTACTAAATAATAATTACAATTATCATTAAAAACCACTCCTAGGATAACAAGCAATCTCGGTTGTTATTATGATTTGATGTCTTGTAGAGTTAAGTGGCAGGATTCGAAAGGCAACCGAAAAGTTCGTGCCATCTTGTCAGAACTACCCGTTCTCTGCAATTTAGCTCGTCGTTTTAAGAAGTATATGAGGGAGTTGATTTCATGTTGATTTAGTCCTTCACGTAAACATCAGGCACATTCTTTATCTTGCATTGTACGATCCTGAATTGATATTATAAACCGTGTAGCATGAGATGATGTTGACTTGACTGTACACATAAACTGTATGCAGAGAGAGATAGCAATCTGGTCTTTTTCTAACCAGAGTGTCGAGTTCTAGTCATGTCAAATGCCATGTCATGCTAGTCAAAGCAAATCTCTTGCACCAACTAACTTCTTTACATATAATCTCCACTATTTTTGCTGTCAACAATATCATATCAGTTTACCTGTTAACAATGTTCTTTCTCTTGCGTAACCTTTGGTTAAAACACAATTTGCTTTCTAGCACATCGTAAAAAAATTCTGGTTCTGGTTTCATTTTTATTAGTCAGGATTCTTGCACCAATACCGCAATCCACCTCGGGTTAAATTGTGAATTAAAAACTCTTAAAAGTTGTACAATGCGCGTAAATATTTTACTTGCACGCTGTGAGCCAAGTCAATTCGACAATTGTTGCCTCAAAAATATTGCTTGCACACACATACCTACGTAACGTATAGTATTGGTAGCACACACAGCGAAAAAACTTCCGTGTGCTTTTAACAAAGGAATTAATTAGATTCATTCAATAAACTCGACCTGTTTTTCCCCTGCAACTCATAAATCACAACGAAATTTCCATTTACTCAACCTGACGCAGGGAATTGAAATGTTATTGTATGAAACTGTCAATTGACGAGCATGTAATAACCATAATTGCATTCAGACGCACAACAAAGCCACAACGCTCGTGTGTGGGTCAATATTGACCAAGTAGATTACAGAAATGAAGACAAGCTTCACAGATTGCATATCTACAACAAGAATTCTTTTCAAAATATTCACATCAAGATTTAATTCTATATTTTACAAAAGTAAGTAGGTACGAGGTACAGTAGTACACTCTGTATACATGTAATGTACATACAACAACATGATTTAGAATCAGCTTTAGCTTTTAAATGCAATAAGTGTCCATGCTTCAACTATAGTCTAAAAAATACATCAATACACAACATCCCGTTAACTGCCTACCAAAAATGTATATCTTGAAGTCAATTTTTTTCGAGACAGTTTAACAACAAACAATTACAGAACAGGACTTTGCCTTGCTTTCAATTTCTTCCTAGTTACTTTTCTGCTACACCATTAGACCATTACCTGTTGAATCTGTCTATACCATAAATGTTGTATTCAAAGTAGGTATAGATAATAGACAACAGCTTCTAAATTCGTATCTCGAGAGACAAGTACGCAAATGTATTTATTACATTACATAAATACTTACTCATTCAGCCTTTCGTTGACATATATCGAATAGCTGCTCATAAATTTTCATGAATAAATTAGGCGAATGAAGTAATCGGAAAAGGTTGTTGTTGCTGTGTGTTCTGCAGGCCGATGTAGGTACGGTTCTGTTATTTGCCCTGTGTAATATGAGTTGGAAACTTTTGGCACGATATCTAACCAGGCCAGACTTCCAAATAGTACTAAATGTACTGCAGAATTCTTTTTCACACACAAACTTCTCTGTATACCTACATAATAAAGGTGGACACTACGAGTATAAATTTTGCCGTGAATTGCTTGGCTATTATATAACTTGTATAGTTGTGTGTATACAAGCAGAGCCTCAATCAACAGCATAATAAAGTTAAAGTTAAACAGAAGAGTCGGAGCACAAAAGGAATTTACAATTTGCTGTCTCCAAGCTATGTGTGTTATTATATAACTACTACTATTATAACCAAAGTGCAGATTTACCTTTACTAATACGATATAATCGTAATTCATGAATAATTTACCCTTCCGTGACAAAAGACTTGAACAACAAGACAAGTCAAGAAGAAACAGCAATACATATACACGCATTATTACTAACAGTAAAGTTACAGTGTAGGCTTCTCTCCATATCCAATTTAGTTTCACTAACACAACGTATGTATCTGTACGTACAGATACCCCAGACACCAAAAATCTTTTGTAGTCAAAACGATTTTCATCATAACACATACAACCTGATGATGATATTATAAACAAATGATGTAAACACAATAATCCAATCGTACTGACTCGTTTTAGTATTATGCAACATATTGAATATGCATAGAACCCACACACACAAACATATATTTATGTACATACGAGTATAGGACTGGCTCAATTAAGTTGTTTGGCATTGCCTCATCATCAACAATATAATGATCATTCTTTCATTATTTGTATATTGACAAACAATTGAATGCAAATAGCAAATGTGTGTGATGTGCTTTTTATGACTTTTATATCACTGCTATAATACTACTGTGATAAGATTGGAAACTATAAATACGAATATAAAAAATATTTCATTTCACATTCTACACACATTGAGCTAAGGTAAGCGATAAAGTCACAAAGTATGAAGATACAACCATTTGTCTCACACCAACCAAACCATATCCACAACACAGCAAAGTCACATTACATACAAAGATTAGCTAAAAGCATTACAAAGTGTAGTGTGTGCTAAGAAATTCCACACAGTGTGACTGACGTCACGTTTACTTATTCTCATCTTCAATTATTACTACAGTGCCGTTGCATGTCTCTTAATAGCCAGAATTGCATTGAACAGTAAGTTGGAATGAAAAACAAAGTAGCCACTAAAAACGACTATGAAGTGTAGCAAGTGGAGTGCAGTGTGCTATGTAAATAATAAATACATACACACATACCGCTATTGCTTGTAGTGTGGGGTATTAGTCTTTCTTATGAAGTCCTCGTCAGATCTTTTGTACATGAGGCAAAAGTAATAAAGAAGCTTTTTACTGTATCAACATTGCAATGTTGAATGTTTATGCTATGCGTACTATGAGATGTTTTCAACTTGTGCAGTCGCTGCTGTCGGTTTTGTTTTGTCGGCATTACACGTTCTTCTTCTATATCTCAAGTGTTGTTTGTGTTTATGAAGTAGGCACACAGGTATGCTTCACATGTGTAAGTGTATGTACTATTGTACTTGTAAGTTGCAGGTACGCATCTACATAGTAGCTTAATACATGTATGAATTCATGGCATATGGACATACGCTTGGCTTGACAGAATCTTATCCAACACATCATGCTTTAGCATGACTCTCGACTTTGCAGTCGTCTCGATCCAATCCACTAGGCAATTTAAGCTAATGGCTGTGTAATATCTTGCAATAAATGGATAATGGGCATGGTGGTGAGTTAAAGTCAGAATTTATTCGAACATTCTCAACATTCATTTCTAACAAAAGAGTGTGTATGTAAGTCTTGTATGTATAATAAGTATCTATGTGTCTACTATGGTAGTGTTTATATAAAGGTACTTGTGTAATAATTATGTGCTGTACTGTGTACTCTGAAACTGATATTTGTATTTGTGCTAAAAAATATTTTAATATGTAATACACTGCGTCTGCAATGCAATATATTTAAATAGTTGGTATGTTGTGCTGTATAGCATAAGTCTCCTCATGAAGTCAACTTGGGTAATCAACTTGAGCACTACTAAAGCTAAGTTAAACGTACACGATTTGGTCAAAGGCTAGGCTGGATTATAATTTAGTGAAAGCTTACAATGCAACTTGCAATTAACTTGATTCTTTGTAAACGATAGTGAATGATGAGCTCTGTGAGTTATCTTTGTAATATGTAAACTTGAATTAGTGCTAGTAGTTGTAATATAGTAGCTGTATGTATACACACTAACTACTACAACACAGACATCAAAATCCTCGTCTTCTTTGAACGATAGATTGCTAATACAAGTTTCATTGCAAGAACAATGGATTTTAAATCACAGAGCCGCATTAGCTCTAAGGACTATATGAAAGAAAACTAGCACTGACTAACATTAAGCTGTCATGTCATTTGCCGTGTGTGGGAATCCTTGCACCAAAGCAAATAACATAAATATACATTCGTAGAAAAATGAAGTAAATGAATATGGCCACGGAGGCAGATGTTATCGTTAGAGAGATGCGAAGGATAACTTGATTGGAAAATAGGATGTGCATTTACGACTGTACAAAGCTACAAGACATTTCTGTTTTGTTTACAAAATGGCAATGATGATCGTAATGCGATTGTTTACTTTAAGAAGTACAAAGACATACAAAAGACACAGAAAAGAGCCGAGAAGGTGCACCAAGTTGTATTGAAGCATCAATTTATAATAGGTAGTTGTACATAGCTGTAGTAGTGTAGGTATAAATTGCAACTAGGTAGTACATATATAATAGTGATACACTGACACAACCCGCACATAGAAGTTTCTCCTATTGTCGATTGTTTAAAGTGATTGAACACAAGGGAAGCTTTGAATTTTAACTTAAACGTGATTGACATGATTGCAATGTGATTGGTATTAGGTACGTAACTTAGCAGAGAGATATATTAGCATGTACTACTACAAATATATAGATATTTGCAATCGTGAGTACCCACACAACATACAACATACACACACCTTTAACCAACATGCCAACAACACACAATAATTGTACAAAGACTACTCTAACGTTGATTTAACCTTTCACTTTAGCAGAGCTCACATGCTATAAACACACCTTAGTGCACCCTAACACGTAATATCTCACAAACAAACAATTGTACACAATGATACATGTATTATATTACTATTTCAATCTGTGTGAGTATATTTATTATTATTACAACAATATTTCTACTTCTACCACTACAAAGGTACTTCGTATATGCAATTACTACAACACAGTTGCATTTCCTTCACAGTAGTATTATTATCACGTTATTTTTTTAGCTTCCATGCAGTTATTTTGCATCTCTTATCTCATCTTGTTAGTAACTGTTGGTTCTTCAATGTGCTGTCTTCCTTGTTATTTACGTAGCATTGCAAACAATGCAAATACTACTCTGTCTGTACTACCTACAACAGTCAGTGCAGTGTACGAGGTTATTTACTGCAAACGTGTGCTAATCTCATAAGAGTCATGAGACGACGAGTAAAAATGAGAATATATGCAAATCAGCTTTGTATTGAAGAAAGCAGTGAAATGAAAGTAATGAAGCATCAGATAAAAGATTATATAAGTTCACCATTTACAAATACAATGCACACTATAAGGAAATAAAGTGAAATGATACATTTTGTTTCGATTGATTGATTAAACACAGCAGATTTGTAATTTGAACATCTGATTGCTTATCAAAATCTTGTACCTGTGTACGTAGTAAAGTAATTCAACTATTCAGCTAGCTATAGTACCTATAGTAAATAAATGGAACATAGTAATAGGTAGGAGCTACCGGAAAACAATAATGAGATCATTCTTTTGTGTGATTCTGACCTGTGACACAATCAGAAAGAGAGAGAGTTTAACAAAAGTCATTATTACATTACATCAACATCATTTCATTCCTTTCTTACTTTTATGCTCCTCGACACGACAGGTCGGGTCAAGGTTCATCTGCAATACAATCGCTCTAATAGAAATGAGTCGTGTTTTTGCACTATGCCCATGTTTTCAAAGAATTGTATGATGATGATGATGAATCACATTGTGAATGGATGTTATACACGTAATATAGCAGTGGAGAATTATATCGCTCTTAATTTTCGTACTTTTACAGTGTGTCCTATTTCTCTGTGCGTGAACATCCATAACTCTAAACGTATATGATGCTTAAAACCACAAAATTGATTGTATCTCATTAGCTTTACCGTACTATACCTACCGCCGCAAGTAAAATCTTGATATATTGGCAAATCTTTTGTTTATCATTCCCTATTAACTATATCAAAGTTGGAATATGAAAATACCTGAGGCTCTGTGTTCTAAGTAATGCTTAAGTCTTGCTTTGCTAACTGTATATTAATGAATTTCAACTCATCAATGTGTAATGACTCTACTGCTACTACTAACTAATACTACTGGTATTGTAAATTATCGATTGAAAGGCAAGTGCATGGATTACTTTATGTTATATTTATTATGTGCTCGGATTTAACACAGAAACTGCATGATTTTCTTGTGTCAAAAGATAATGAATCACATTACACAGTGAAAAGCACACATCAACAAAGACAGCACAGGTTGTAAGTGCAACAACGTGTGCCGAGAAAACTTGATAGGCAAATGGTGCAAGCAACAAACAAACAAACAACTGCCCTACTAAAATTATCAGACAAAATGCTAATGACTGAAAATGAATTCAGTGCACTAGATAGAATTAGATTCCTTTGAAGGAAGAAGCCCTTGCACAAATGGTGTCAATTATGGGTTGAATGGTCATCATCATTACAATAGAAGATGCATATTTGGTCATGTCACCGAGGATAATAATCCAGTACATGTTTGGTCAGTTGGAGGAGGAGAACACGTGCAGAATCTTGTTTTTGAGTGCTCTATTGTATTGTTTACTTTTCTAGCAGGAGTCTGCGATTTGTAAATAACATCGCGTAGAAAATTACTTTGTAAATTGCATTGCGTAATGTGTCTGTAGTGTACTTGTTAAAGATTCATTCCGACTCTCATTCATGAATCTGTATCATTCACCCATATTATTACTTCATTACTTATACAGTCTGTACTATCAGTTACCTATTACACTTTTATACGTAACATGCAAAAGCTTTATAGATAGCTATAGAATACACAGCATAAGAAATAAAAAATGTAGACGTGCACTTATTATAGATTGAGGTGCACCAGACTGATGAGCATGTACAGGTATTTTATGTAAGTACTTTTACACACACTGCACGCAGAAATAAATGTGTAGCACTCGCACAGATGATATAAAGCAGTTATAGAATGTGTGTGTACATACAGTACGTAATCACAGCTGAAGTTCACGCTGTAGTTTGGTAGTAGCTAGCTTTATTCTTTGGTAAACATGGAAAAAAGATGAGTAAACGGAAAAGTTTTGGAGTTCACGAGACTATCTTATTAATGTGATGTAACGCAAGACATTTATCTAAAGGGAATTGTGTGTACGTGAACATTACATAACATTTTAGAATTCACTGTCTGTGGTTTGGGACTTTTTTCTTTCTTTGAATTTGATTCAATTCTTTGGTTGGCTCTGGTTCAAAATAAATTTTCGTGCTTAGAGAAAGAATGAGTAGTAAAACACAAAGAATTTCAAGTCTGCTGTATTCTGTAATGGAAAGGAGTATAGAGAGAAGAGTATCATCGTCCTCCTACATGTTTAGCTCATTGTTTTGCATTGACACGAAATAAAGATGGTAGAAAAGAAGAATGGATGCAGTCTGGTGTAATCTTGGAAAATAGTGGATAAATGGGGGATCCCGTTTCGCCTTTACTCACATCACGTCACATCACACTACATTTGCTTATGGCATGTCATGTTACCTTCGTAGTACTCAGATAAAACACTTTTAACCAGTTTCAATATAAATCCTACTATCTTATCTTACTACTAAATATTAACTATCCTTACTTAGTACATAGTCAACAGACTAACATCAAATCAAATGAATGTTGTTTATTAAAAATTCTGAAGCAATCTGTCAAAAGACTGATTGCTACATCTTGCAATTTTTGATGGAGTCCCAATTGACAATCAGTAGGGAGTAAAGGAGTTTCTCATCAAATAATATCTACTACAGTAACGAAAATGAAAAAGCAGAAGCTGATGGTTTCGTTTGGAGTTGGACATCTTGTTTATATCATAATAATACTTTACGTAGGTTAGCTACGCGTAGATTGATAAATCTATCGTTTAGAAAATGGCAAATTTTTCTAATACGCGAGAATATATCTCTATCTATGTAACAATGATTAAAGTGAGCGTATTGAGCAGCTAACAAGATGTGAGATACGTTTATAATAAGCTGAACAGGTATAAAATACACTACAGTGTATTGTGGTGTATTTTTTAGCACTTGCTACTACCTACGTATGATATCTTTATATGCAACCAATAATAGGATATAAAAATACAATAAGCATCAATTGAATAAGATCCAATCTATAGGAGCGTCAGTAATAGCAAAGCTTCCGTAGTACATCCTCTCCATAAAATCACTTGCTTTGGTTTGATTCCCTCTTAGTGCGTTTTTCGTCACGCTTCCCAGCATGACCTTATCAGTCAAGCCACACAATATGTTCACAATGCAACAGTAATAGAAAGAGAACTAAATTTCTTCACTGTAACTAACCAACATACAACTTCAACTTTTTCAAGTTTATACGATTCAGTGTCAGTAAAAGTACACAGCAGTCTTTAAGAAAACCATAATGCGACATAAAGGCAGTAATGTAACTAAAATTCCTAGAAAATTAAATGAAAACATTTTATAGTTAACAAAATGGTTTTTAAAAATGTATTTGTTATGTCATAGCGTTTCATCGCTTTCCATCTGTAAAAACATTTAGAAACAAAATATGTTTCATCCATACTTTAAAAGTGGGTTGTGAAACCTGTGAATTACAAAGCTATTACAAACGTCTATTTCAAAAACTGGTCTTCATTCTATGCTGACTTTCCAATGAATCACACTATTGCAATTATTCCCATTATTGATTAACATATTAAAATGATGAGACTCATCTACAACCGACAGATGGACAAAGATTTATAAGTAGGTCTTGAGTAGGTCCTTAGACCAGGAAAACAGAAAAATGTGACAGTGAACTGTATTCTCACGGAGGATTTATATTGCCCTGATCTGCATTCTCGATGAGTACAAGGCAGCTTGAGAAATTTTTGTTGGACTTTTGAAGGAGATGAGAAATTGGAATAAATTGGCTGCGCCTGGTTAGTCGAACTGAATCGTTCATTTTTTTTAGTGTGTCTGTGCCTTTGTGAAGAAACAGCATCCGTTAAGAAGAGGACCATGGATGCGTAATGCTCTCAGCGTAAAGGATGTAATGGGATGTGAATATGTGCAATACTGTAGCAAAATTCACATACCAAGTACAGCAATTTAGTAGGCAAATAACTTTAACACAATTCCGGTTGCCTTCCTTTAAAGGTACAACTGATGATCAGATGCAGTGCACCCAGAAAATCTTTTCTGCTCTTGTGTCGACTATGTAAAAGTATGTCCTGTTAAACTGTTCAGACTCATTGGCTAAGCCACAGTGTTAAATAATAATTTTGCCATTAAGGACAAGTGTAGTAAAATAGAAATCTACGTAGGAGATTTGCTCCTTCTTTCGGGCTTGTCTTTATTGCATTTTATGACCTGTACACTGTATGTTCGAAAATTAGTAAGCACTAAGCACATAGTACATAGAGAACCTTAAAATTTCAAGAGAGAAGAAAGACATGGTTTGGTACTGTAAAGAAATGTGCTACTGCTCCCCTGTCAAATAAACTTGCATTTATGATTCTTGTAGGCGTGCTGTAGTTTCGGAGATGTAAAAAATGAAAGCACACTTCTTGTATAACATAGCATGACACTGACAGCTGACAAGCGTCACTAAATTATATAAACATTAAAATATTGAAAACTACTCAATATAGAATGTCACTGTGGTAGACATACATACATAAATTCTCACAGTTGTAATACTGGTATCAAGGTTAGAGGTTAGACTCTACTATAATTAATCGTAAGTACAGTACTACTACAAACGTAAAACATTTGTACTTTGAACCGGCATTGAAAAGAAAAATAGGTATAGTAAGTATCATAGCAATTGCACAGTACATATAGAAATAGCAATGCATGGTGATAAATACATTACTATGCAAGTGAGAATTTTATTGTGGAACTTAAAGGGGAATCTATACAGTAATTTCTTGTATTCCAGAGTTCTAACTGTGCGAACAGTTATTATTAACCTCTGTACGCGTAGCAAATTGTACCACTGCAAATAAAAACTTAGCTACACCAAATCTCCTTAGAAATACCTATGTTTTTATATGGTACGACAAAAAGTAAAATATAAAACACGTTGCTTTTTTAGATGCACAACTTGACAGGTTCTGAAAACTACAATCAAATCAACACTAGTAGCTCACCCTACTCGATGCATACGTATTCTATATTATACTACCAATGAATAAATGACTTGCTTCCTGTAACCTGCTAACTTTACCTTCTAAATACTTTGTATACCGGTTTATTAGATAATTCACTTTTTGGTCACCCCCGTAAGTGGTAAGTGTTACTAAAATGCAAAGAACTGCTAAAACTATTTTAAGTTATGAATTGTATTCCAAACGAGGAATGCACAGTAAGTAGCATCGAGTTGGGCTTGGGATGTTATTAGCTAATGCTATCTCTCCATGGGATTTCCTTTCAGTTTTCAATGAATTGGAATAAAATTGTAAGGGAATTGGGCGGATATGTTATTTCATTTTTGTATGCACCTACGTTTTTAAATAAAGCTGCATCCCATCATAAATATGAACAAATTTTACACAAGGAAGTTTTTGTAGCAACGGGTCGTAGGAAAATGGGTTGAATATTTCCTTGCGGCTTGTAAAGTATATGTACCTATGTGGATCTGTATATTGTATGGATCTACTATATGGATATGTGTATGTAGGGAATCCAATTGAGTCGATACACACACTTATACATTCATATAGAACAACTATGAAAAAGAAGGATAACATAATAAAATGTTTCAGCACTTATAAATTATACGCAGACAATGAGTAACATATAAGGAAAAGGACATGGGAGAGACGACGAGAAGCAGCCTTAGCATTGTATTCAGGATTTAACACAGTTCTGTTGTTGATAGTTAAGAAATTGAAGATACTGTACCTATATAGAGCAACGTTTGTTGCCATTTAGATTGTATGGCAGGGATGAGAATCGCGTACAACATTGTGAGTGTGTGTTTGTGCGATCTTAATAACAAGAGAAAAGAAACAGGTGAAGTTCCGTCCGGTCAAACCAGACCAAGCAAAGCAAAGCAAAGCAAAGCAGAATATTATCATCACACTTGGGATATAGAGTCCGTCAGAAAGAAGAATGTGTAAGAATAGGAATACATGTACACGGTGCACTATTTCTGTATATGCAACTTACACGAAGAATTTTTTTAATGCAGAGGGATATGCCTGCTGAGCGTAAGCGTACGCATTATCTCATTCTACATGCACACATATGAGTCTTCCTTTAACACATCATACATTTCAATGTTCAAGATTAAAGATTGAGTACAATATACTCACACAAAAAGAGCTTTTCTTGCACCTAACGGATCTTTATTACGTTCACTTCACTCACTTCGTTTCGCTTCTTTGCTCATCTTTTATGTTTACTGCATTTGCTCCTGACGAAGCGGATTCGTAAACTTATGATCATCTCATGGTGCTATTATTATGATCATATTGTACATATACTGCTACATATACATTGATATAATAGATACACACACGGCAAGCGAGTTATTATATCAGGTTATGTAATACAATAGTGAAAATGTGTTCCTTCAATCTTTAAAATGTTCAATTTTATTAGCCAAGGTGGATTGGATTGCAAAATGTAGGTAAATTGTCTGTTTTTTATACAAATTCAAGTTGCAATCTTTCGTAATGAGTTATTGGAAGCTTCTTCAAACAAATACAAGGTTTATTACTCACCATTACAACTAAGACAGAGCTAAAGCTATGTGTTAGGTAGTTGAATTATGAAATTGGCCCTGAAATAATGTGGAATAAAATGTAATTGTTTCAAATTATTGTATTAATTGCATCAGCATAATGTAATCAGTATAATACATAACTAGGCACATGTATATAATATGCATGTGTGGTAAACAGAGTGCAAAATATTAGTCTTTTAATGGATGTCTATTATACAAGTTGTTTTACCTAACCTATTTATTTGATTTCGAAGTGTAGTGTACAGTATAGACCTAATTGATTGTAAAATAAATTATTGATACTAGCAATGTGTACAAATTGCACCAGTTAACATTAAGAGCGCTAAGATATGGGTGTCTGTGTATGTGTGTGGTATGCAATTAAATACTACATTTACAAATCGGTCATTAATATGTAACAAGAGAAAAAAGATGCAAAAACAAATCTGCGAACACAATCCTTATTGTTATTTAACATTTTGCATATTAGTGTTACACGTACACGTTTGTATACTGCACTATAGATCATTGCATGGATTGTGTAATAAATATTATTATGTATTCTTGAGTTTGAGCTCAGATTTGCTAAAGGAGTTACATAATAAGTCTCGTAAACAATTCTATTTTTGGCATTTTATGACAATGCCATGTGTCTATTTAACCATAGAAAAACATTGAGGCGATTCCGCAACCTCTTTACTTTATTTTATGAACAATATGGCGAAACTATGCCGAATCCAATCAAACTTCCTAAATTCCACCACATAAAGGGGGCAAGGACAGCAGCGAATTATAATTAGAGACACACACACACACTCCGTCACGCATCTAATTTAGGTAAGTTTAGCAGAACCAAGTTAATTACAGTAAAGAGTACAAGTAAATAATTATACACGACATTATATTCAAATGAGAGGATACACAATTGTTTTTCTGAGTGAGTCCCAATGTAATGCAACAACAAGTACAAACAAACAATAGTGTACCCTAAAAGTGTACCTACACTACACTGCATTTTGCACTGCCACCATATCGACTGAGGATTTGTCTCACAATTAGAAAGGTTATGAAATTGAGGATAGGAGGTTCTATTTTAATTTCAGCAATCTCATTTCTGTTGAAAATTACAGTGAACCGAGCCAAGTTAGTAAGGCAAAGGTAATATAATGTTATGACTTTGATGGTTCTAATTACTCCACTAGTTTAGATGTTAAGGCAAGCATTTGTATCACATTATCACTACACATTATCAATATTTATTGCACTTCGCTAGCAGAATAGAGTTCTACTAGAAGCAATTCTACAACTTTGTTGGCTACTGGGGATTTTATCACGACTTTTTCAGTTTGTGATGTAATGTGTAATGTCCATATTATTACAACTTTTGGCATTATAGTATTCTTCATCAGCTGCATTAGAGGCCAAGATGAGACATGAGATTAATACTTGAGAACATAGACCCACATAAACCTACGCAATTATATCTTCCATTCAACTTTCAAGAGCACAAAGACAACAATTCGCCAACAACTGCTTACTTGTAGGGAGACTCACAATTAGACGAGACATGAAGTCCAATCAAACAAAAACAAGAGTGTAAATGTAGTGATTTTCTTGCGAGCATTATTCGCAATTTACAAAACATTTTTTGAGCATATTGCAAAGATTGTAGTGTAGTAAATGAATGAAGACACTCATTCGCCTGTCATACACATCTTTTGCAATGGTATGGTTATGGTGGTAAAGTAGCAACCCTGTGCTAACTTCTTTCTGGTTCTGGTGCTTTATAATTTGAGTGACAATGAATTCTAGAGCATCGCTCACTTACAAACAGACACCGCCATATATTTAGTTATCAATTAGGCAAGTAAGTGTACTATATGTATTTGTAGGTGGATGCAATTTTGCAGGGTTAGTTAAGCAGTGCTGCTGTAGTTTTTAATTCAGTTGGATTTTTCAATGAGGAGGAGGTGGAGGAGGAGGGAATCCAATAATGACAAAGCAATTCACATCACAGCCAAAGCCAACACAAATAATATTTCAATAGAAATGGCTTTCCCTTTGAAAAATGAACAGGGAGTACTAAGTACTAAAACACCAAGTCTCAAAGATATATAGTTTACTTAGAGGGAAACTCGTTTTGTGTTGAGTGCAAGAAATGTTAAATTTTGTTTGAGATACAGAATTGCAACTACTAAACTCTCAAGACTCTAAAATTTGTCAATAACTTTTTGAGATTTAAAAATCCATATAGTTCTGTGTAATAGTAGTCTGTTGGAAAAGTGGAAGGGTTAATGGTATGTGCATAAGTAGTATGTATGTAGGAGTCGGGAATTCATGGAGTAACGATTGTTACGTTACGTGCACAAGGGCGGTCAAAACAGGACATGATTCCATGTTCATGACAAGATTCTTCAGCTGATGGTGTTTCAGATGTATGAGAGTGAAAAGAACTTGATGTTTTGTTATGCTAAGAACTGCTTTTATGATTTTCGGAATTATGCTTTTCGTTCACAAATCTTTACATACATCTTCCCATTACCATTAATTTGTTTTACTCTCAGTTTGCTACTTTACTTCGTAGTTCGTAGCATATAGATGCATTTCTGCATATAAAATTCTTTGGTTGCTTTGGCGTGTTCTACGAAATAATTGCAAGCGATTATACACAACTGTGTGGTACTATATTATGCTGGTGACAGCCGATGGGAATTCTGTGCGTTTACTCTCTTTGGGTACACGTCTCTCCTTTCAAGATTCAGAATTTGGTTTGATCGTGTCTCTGTCGAACTGTAGCATTAAATGATTACTAAAGGTAGGTTGGTAGGTACTTTAGGTATAAACATTTCTAAAGTAAGCTAAATAAATTTTAATTATTGTCATTTAAATTTCGTGTAGCAAGAGACATGACACTTCATTGTGTTGCAGTCATTTCCCATATTAAAAAGTATTTTTAATTTCCAGATTCTTCAACGTCACGCACGAGTGGATACAAGTAGAAGAGACTGCTATGCTGCGACCACACCTCCACCATGGCTATTTATTTTCCTTGCTTTAGGTATGCGTGCAGATCCTAAGAAATACCTACGTGTAGGTGGTACACTGTACACATATAAAATGTTCACAGGAAGTTCAAGTTTTGTCGATATTAGACACAAAAAACGTAGAGCTATACTTGTAAAAGGCTATAATAAATATCCACACCTAAACATTACATTCATTTTTATGTTCATTTATATACCATCAGCATCACACAGACGACGAAAGAAATCAAGGCGGTGGCTATGGCTATTCGTAATGATGTGGAAACTAGAAACGCACAAAAAAATATTCTGAGGAATTTTGGGAATTTGATAATTCTCATCGTTTCAGACGATTGCAATTATATGTAAAAATTATGTTCTCGTAACAATTTCGAGAGGAGCATACAACCCCGCAGTTGAAACACGCAGGAACTTACTGAACACTAAGGCAAAAATTCCCCATGGTCTAATGCTTCATTTTTATCAATCAACAGTCAATGCATTTTATAGCTTTTTATGAATGAAGAAGTCCTTCAGAGAACATTCTTTATCCTGGTTGGGCGTGCAGACTACAGCACTCTATCTCTACATAAAAATGGTACTGACTTTGAGTTTGACAACATAACCATTTTTACTAAATGCAATGTGTGTATTGGCCCACGTTGACGTGCACGTACACTTCAAGTAAATCAATTATACTTGCCACTACATATACATGTAAACTTCAATAAAAGTAAATAATACCAGTGTGTATTACACTACTGTACCCCTACATACATTACTAATCATTATAATATGCTCCATATGAAATGCAACTGCAATTTCCACGTGGTCGTGTACCATAATGTATACTTTATCTTAAAGGATGCAGTATACTTTATCTCATAAAAAAGAAAAACAAACAACTGAAATACTCAGGTAGTAAAAGATAAAAAGTTTTAAAAATGCAACAATGCATTGGCAACAAGTATAGTTCGAACTTCGAACAAGTCTACTTTATTATTTCTACTATTTGCTCAGCTCGAGGCAAACAGAGCGATTACAACATATGAAAAGATTCAGCACATCTTATTCTCGATCCTTCAACCTTCAAACGACTTCACTAACCTGTCATATGAGTCAATGTGTGAATTGCCAATAAACTAATCAATTCTAGTGAAACTTCTTATATGATCTTGTAACTAAGTGAGCTAATGAACTACAAACTCTTTTCAGGCCCATACGGAACGCAAGGATCCACTCTTTGTGACTATAGTACAGATAGCTACAATACAATGATGTCTATACATACAACGATGTCTATTCTACACTACACTCTCGTCTATGTCTCTCTGCCACCCTACCAAAAGAAATCGCAAGACAAACTACCTACCTTCCATGTACCTTCTACCTCCTTTATTTCTTCTACCTACCCAACAACTCTTACTACACCAACAAACCTTTTGCGTTGCACCCAGATAAGTGACATTGAACCCAGTGAAATTAATAGTGAAATATCTGCTCAGTTTTCTGTGCACTTAACATTCAACTGATTTCAATACACTTTATGTATTATCAATATATGCGAATACCCAGACACAAAACACAAACTTCCATTCAAAACTCAACTAAGTAATAGACAGGACAGGACATAGTTACTGTAAATTTATTATTAAATTATTTATTTGCAACGTGTTTGTGTTTGTCTATGGATTGCACATAACTTCATCCTCATGCCTTAGTAAACCTTCCCAGCAAATAACGTTTGAATGACAAAACATGAAAGATTGCATTATATATTTAGGTAGATACACGGTAAAGTGGAAAAAACGTATATTTTATCTTAAATCTATGTAGTAGAGTCAGAATTGCATCTGCCATGCGAAAACATATTAGTCATTCAAAAAGAATTAGTATTCTGAGTTTCTGAGTAAAGTTATTAATGGTCCACCATACTATAGTGGAGCCGAAATGAAAAGCTTTTACTTATTACATTCACTAACACTCACATTAGTCATTAACATTAACATTGCCTAAATCGAGAGACATCCTCCTCCTTTCCATCTTGAAATCAACAAACGTTTCGTCGCCTGCAATTATTGCAATCATCAACTGACAAGGAATTACAGCTACTATTAGTACACCTCTCTCCAAGTCCTTTAAGCCTTAAGTTTTTTCCCATTCTCCTCACCAGCTCCCACACTCACACAACACTACACACTTATTGTGTAAGATTTAATAACATTATAATGCATTATGCATTCACTCTTGACTACCAAAGATGAATTTCAAAAAGCACAACATGTGTAAGCAAATGTGAAACAAAAGTAAATCTTCTCTTTACTTTTTAAGAGTAGTGTATAATAATAGAGGAGAGTCTGAAGCTGAACTTAAAAAGAATTTCAAATGAAGTACCTACACGCAACAAACAAAAAGAGATGATGATAACACTCTAAAAACACTACAAAATACTCTGTACAATACAATGTGTACAGATATGTACCTATGTGTGTGTATGCATCGTATACAGAGATAGGACTTTAGCATATGATAACTAACGTAACTTAATATACCGTAATTACATAATATTAACCTAACGTATTAATCCAAGCTTAAAAAACAGACTCATATAATTAAAAACACCACTACTACCATTACACACTTTTCGGTGTATCTTTCGTTTACAGCTTCTTTTGTTTAAGTATGCAAGTAGTGCTTCAGAATATCTAATGCACTTTGTCACGTCTTAACTTTGTTGCTTATGCATTACCTTTACCCACACACATAATACATTAAGCCACTCTTTAATACTATACTACTCTTTAATACCAACACAATAGAGAAACAAACACCTACATTCTACATGCAGTAATAAATTGTTCATTGTATTGTGTAAAGCTTCAATAATAAAATTAACCTTTAGTACTAAGTACCACACAATGCACAAGCAGCTTAGCAGGCTTAAAGAACTAGGTAAGTGTATGCACATATTATTATTATTATTATTAAAATGTCAATTTAAGCCAAGCATTATTTTCTTACCCTTACTAACTATGTATACTCTACTGTGTATGTACAGATATTACTACTTTAACTAAACTACATACATACAATTACACGCATTTTTGCACTTATATTTAAGTTACAGCAAGTGTCCATCTAAGTTGAGTTTGATTATAATTTTTTATTGCATCATGCATATGCATTGTGCGCTTTTGAGATGTGTGTTGTGATGATTATAACGAGTTGCTGTAGATGATGATGATGTATTTGTATTGGTATGTCTGTAGTGTTAAGATAAAGTAAGCAAAGGTATACATAAGGCTACTTTTATGTAGAAATAAGAGAAGCGTATGGCTGGTTTCGTGTGAGATGCTTAGGCTTCTGCTAGTAGTGAGTGTGGAACTATACAGCAAAAAGATACCCATCATCATGAATGAGAAAGACAATAGAAGAAACGTTATCTTCATTGCTTTGAATTTAGTGTGAGTACACTAGAACTATTACTACGAACACTATGCTGTTAAAGTATTTTTACTGTGAGTTTCTTAGACTTTGTTTTATGAGGAGTCTTCAATTCAATTACGTTCTGCCTACCTCCCTGTAATATCAGAACACGCTTTTAGTGTTATACGATGTTACTACAACATATACTCAATCCAAATTGTAGCTATGTATGTGTGCATGCATGTATGTATGAGATAGAGAGGGAGAGAGCTTTTATCTGATTTATCAAGTATCCTCGAACAGTATATTTGGTTTACTCGTGTATTACTCTTCTTCATATGCATCTGCAGCAAAGAGGAAGTGTTGATTTTAGTTATACGGAACAGAGGAAGGTTGATTTGGGCAGATTACACAGAATTCTCTCATTAATTACACATAAAATACAAGTTTACTACATTACCGTAACGACAATGATGGAAATTCGTGTAATTGGGATGAGAGCGATAAGCAGTGAGGCGTAAGATATTCTAAGGAGCAACAGGCTTTTATTTTCTATAAAGATTATTGACCATTCCTAATTGGATATTGAGGAAATTGGAATTTACTTCACTTTTTCACCCTTTCTACTCACTTTGGTAATTTAGCTGTGTAGTAGGGGTAGCTGGTTCAATTAATGGACTTGCTATACTGCTACTGTTATGTTTATGTATATTGCACACACAAAGTACTGCAATATCATGGGCACAGCTGAGCACTCATTCTACAAATACAGCTAAGGTAATTAGTAGGTGTGTGTAATTATTGTCTTATTAAGATGTACAGACAGTGAGATGATTTCGAAATATATACACAGATACTTCAAGATGTGGTTTTCTTTTCTACCATATGTATTGATTGCAGTATGCATAGAAAGGGCTAGGGCT
>JAQFYB010001469.1:0-32289 GCA_034694085.1 Pogonognathellus longicornis | reverse complement strand
TCTATACTTCTTTTATGCTTATTTAGTAGTAGCTACTTTGCTAATAAGTGTCTAGAACAGGGAAGACTAGTCAAAGATACAATTCGATTGTAGCCAGATAGGATATAGCACGCCACATCACACACTATACAATTATATGTGCCTACGTACTTCGTATACACACTCAGACTTGTTTCTCCTTCTTCTCTCGTTATATATTACATCCGCAGAATTCACATCACAACTCAGCCGGTAACAAAAGCATGGTTGAGGGCATTCTATACAAATACATACAAGTCGGTGCACTATGTTCTATGTGTTTTGTATTTTAGTTGCTATCTCAATGCTATCTCTATCTCCCTCTTTTCTCTCGTGGCAGATTGAATATGTGTGTGTAGTGTGTATGTGTGTACACAAAACAGTCATTCTAAACGAGTGGATGGTATATTTGTAGTGGTGGCGTACGTGTATATGTACATTCATAGTTAGGAACATGCAATGCCTACAGATAGATAGGAAAACATTGTAACATTACTCATTGTCGGGTTCCCACTTCTCATCGCATACTTCTCTGTAGATTTTCCTTTCAGTTTCTTGCGGAAATGTGGAAATCTACGAGAGCCGAGATCAGAGCTGAGTTTCAGTCGAAGCAACAGCCTGTGAGATTGATCTTCGCCAAATTAGTCAAGGCTAGGCTTTGTTCCTTAACGAGAAGTTGCTTCGTTGTGCTTTTGTTGTAGCCTTGTATCTGTAGTTTCTGTAGTACGATACGAAATCTTAATCCTATAGATAATGGGACATGCAACGAACAATAATCTTCTGCTATGATTGCAACAACCGTAATTTGCAGCTAATTATTTAATAGTAAAAAATGTGAGAGATAGAAAATTTATGTATCATAATTTCATATAATATCATGTGGTGAGCTTCCTTTTAGTTTGTAGATACCTACTACATGATTGATAATATTATGTTACACATGATTATGTGTTGCATGCTCTTAGCTGTGTGTATTGTGTTGTGTTGTATAAAACGCTCCATATACAATAATAAAATATAATAAATTCCACACGTGCGTTTACCACAAGTTGGCAGGTAGTATTCCAACGATTCGAAAGGAATTGTTATTAGTATAAAAGGTTGCTTTTTTGGTGCACTACATGGAGATATATAGAGTTGGGAATTGAATGGTGAATAATATGTCTGTGCATACAGTAAAGTATGTGGAGGATTCCGATTGTGGAGGATCTCATGTTACATTATTTCGTTTGCTTAGAAAATTAAATAGACCTTCAAGAGAAATGCGATAAGGTGCTCTTCACTCTATCAGCCGACTAAATCAACATCAACATTCTTTAAACATTCGATAAACCTTTTTTCTACATAAAGATTAGTCGTATCATCTTCATTGCTCAGAGTACACAGTAAATGGTGAATGAATGCAGCTTTCAACACATCTTCCCTCGAATTTAGTTGAGTACCTAGCTGATTAGAGGATAGTATTACTAAAAGCACCCTTCTACACACATCACCACTTAATAATACTAAACTTACCTATAACTGTAATACCACTAAACCAATACCAATGCACTACAGACACTAATTTGAAAAGTATAGCATTGTACTCACTCGCAGATCTAATTCTCAATGCATGAAGAATGAAATACCAACCTCGTGTTTGTATTTGTGTACAGACATACATGCTACATACATTCCTAAGTGCAAGTACATGAACAGAGTGTACATTTTGATGTATCTTTCTTACTTTTATATAGTAGAAACACATAGGTATATGTAATGTGATGATATGTCTGTTAAATTCAAATCAACTCAGCGTAGCATGAACACTTCAATTTCAATTCAATTCACTCATCATCATAACATAATAGAAATGGCCATTGAATCCATTGAAAAGAGCTGAATGAGGCAAAGAGCATGCATGGAGACTCTTTGGCTGTACTGTATACTATGCTCTTCACATTTGATTCACACAAATAGAATAGCGATCTCTAGCTAATCTGTGCAAGCGCTTGAATGCACGAAGTGTATTTGTATATCTGTTCTTTAATATTAGTTGTACAATGATCATATGACTACTACACTACAGATCATTTTTGCTCTTCGTCTTAAATCTCAGGCTTTAGACACTCGAACATAATTTCATTTGAAGATTTTTTGTGGTGGCTGTAGGCGCCTCGCCTTGTCTTGTTCTCTCCATTCTGCCTTCACTTACAATTAGCCATTAAATGTAGCTGGGAGGTTACACATTACATTATGATTGGGAGAAACGCAATTGTGTGTGTGTTTATGTGTGAGTCACATTATAAACTCTAGGTGCCTACAGAGGTAAACTAAAGTGAAATAATAGTGTGTAGTAAAATAATGTGCTGTGCATAATGTTGTCTCGCAGAGTTCAATTTGAATGCAAGAGCTCAGAGTTGCTACCCACAAGCAGTAAATAGTTATAGACTACTAGAGAATGCATACAGACAGAGATGACTATCCCCATCGATAATGATATGATAAACATTGCATACTACAGAATAGTACACTCTACTCTACAAACTACATTACAGTAGACCCGCTCTCTCTCTGGCTCTTTCTGCGTGTAAATCTGTTTTAACATACGACGACCACGGTACGAGTTTAATGGGCATAATATAAAGGAACTTAAACATAATGTGAGTGAGTGTGTCGACTCCTCTCTGGTACATATAGCGGGGAAGGAAGGGCATGCCATCATAACTTTACATAGTACTATCTCACTAAATGTTTTGCATCACATTGCACAGGGATGCAGCGTAAGGTAATTCATTTACATGATTGTACTTACCCCTCTACAGTCTACATTCTACACACAGTATGAATAAGTATCGCATGAGAGTACTATGTGTAATGTATGTAAATACGTACTATGCACTACCTACTATGCATCCTATTTCCTATTTACTATGTAAATGTGTTATAGTTACAAACGTGTATGAATTTCTCTGTATGTATTATAGCTTGCAGGGTGTATTAGAATCTAACAAGGTACAAACTACATACAAGCAGTCAGAAACATTATTACTATGGTTGATGCATGATGATGGTAGTGTAGAGTGTAGAGTATTAGTTAGTAGTTGAATGTATGTAGTAAGTAGTAGGATATATTATAACGTAAAATGCAAAGCAAAACTAATGGGCAGTGAATGGATTTAAAGAGCATTCTCACTCAATGTGCCTTGACGTCGACAGCCACACGAACTTCTTTGACTCGGTGTGTTTCTTCTTGGGCATTTACTAATTGTCAGCGTGTACCTCTCCCATACGTTTGCAACAGAGAGTACCTACATGCATACAATACACGAACTGTCATAGTTGTAATTGTGCTTGTCTCTTGTGTAAAGCTATTCATGAATGTGTACAACATTCAATTTTTTACAGGTAGTAATAACCCGTAGGTATTTCTAAAGAAATTTCTGTTTGGCAATTAGACTCAGTGAGTGAACAAAACACAATTAACAATCAGCAGCCCACCACCTAAGAACTCTTTAGCTTGCGACAGATACAAACAATACAGTAATAATATCCAAGACAGACAACCAAACAAAAGCCAGTATAATGCAATAAAAAAATCATCAGCAAAGTGCATGTGAACTTCTAATTGTTTACGCTTTGCTCCTTGTGTAGTAATGTGTGTGTGTCATTGTCACTGTTTTATAGCGGAACAGTCTCAGTCTGTTGATAAAGTTTAGGTAGGTAAGTAAATTACAGTATCGTTTGTTAGCGTGGTGATGTATTTGTACGTGTGTGACTTGCCAAGTCGAAAATCAAGTGAATGTGTCAGCATGGGCTAAAGGAGGCATCTGTGCGAACAACGTTATCTTGTAAATAAATAATGACGTAATGTTATAATCCACCAACACAGCACAACACAACTTTAGTACTGACTCCATTCTTTCTTCCATACTGTATTAAGTATTAGTGGTAGCAAGTAGCAAAGTAACAATAACACGAAACACAACGCAGCACAACGTGAGTTTCCTTATTCAACAGTCAATCGAACCGTATTTAACATGAAGTAACATGTAGACCTCGACTAGAGTTATGTTGGCAGCTATAATACTGGCAATAGCTGTATAAACAACATTTACCTAATAAACTAGTGAATCTATCTAAACTCGGTAACACATCCCTTTTCCATTCTTTTACAACTTGTGCACATAGCTACATACAATAAGGAAGATGAAATAACTGTACTTTAAGTCAGAGAGATGCTGGGATGATGGTATGCCCTTACAAGTCATTTACAACCTTTTCTATTGTATACTCTGTGGTTATCAAATTGGATTTACCATGCTCTCTCTCTATATAGTAATACATAATGTGTAGAGGAAACAGTGCCAGTGAGTTTAGTGCAAAAGTGCAAACCTTTCTTTTGCGTCTGCAGGATACACACATAAAGTTGTTTTGCAAAAATATAGAGAGATACACATAGATTCTTTTGCGTTGTGTGTTTGTGTGTGTGTGTCGACTGCAAAAATTGGAACGCGCCGTTCTGTTTAGTTGCATTTGGTTTGGTTTATGCTTTGCTTTAGGATTTAAGACTTTGTATGATGTGAGTGAATCCTCTTCGCAACAACGTCAAGTCAACGTCATCATCCCATATAGAATATAGACAGGCAAGTTAAAGGCATAGAAAAGAGGGATGAGCTTTTCTAACACAAGAAGGAGTAACACGGTCGTCTTGATCCAGTTTCCATTCTATAGTTGACACTGTGGTATTTCTTCGGTCGCGCTCTTGGCATAGTTTGAATTAAACTTTGCAGTAATTCGGCTAAACCAGCCAGACTATCTTGTTTCTTTAGCTTTACAAAGAATAAAGGCATATTCCTAACCAGCCGTGTATATTAAAAGTACAGTAATATATATACACGCTGTTGCAGAGAGTTCGCAGCTGTCAAGACACTGTAGTATAGGTAATACATTATTACACAGGGATATTATAATTTATCCTCCTTCATGTTTCAAAGTTTATAAGAAGGCAAAGGGTTTATAGTCCACTGTGTTAGTTGAGTGTGTCTCAATACATTAGTGTACCACATTTCTTTAAAAGTTTGCTTAGTGCTGCATAACTAACCAGTATCTACTTTACATGTTGCTAGTATGTATACGGCACAAAGCAAAGCAAGCCGGCAAAAAAAACCAATTGCTTTTCTGTGAAACTGGTAACATCGTTTTAAATTGTTGTTTTGATCTTGTACTTAAAGTAACGTAGGTATATGTTCGATACGATACATTCTACGTAATATTATTACACTTAGCATAATATAATAGTGCTGTGTATTGCTATGATGTATACACGTGTGTACAGTACAAAGTGTAGTGCATGATCTAATCTAAATGCAAATATTTCCATTGTGTTCATCCAAAGTAATGCAAATGCATTCAACTATTTAGTACGATAGGAGCCGAGGAGCACACCATTTAAAGTCAAATCAAAGCCATGTAATCATCGTTTAACCAAAACCCAGGCCAAATAACAAGCGAAAAAGAAAACAGCTTTTTGAGTTTAGTTGTGCTGAGATTTGAGAAAAGTTTATATAGTGTTTATTGCAAGGGAGTTCTTAGAAGGAATATTGAACTTGAACTTTTTTTCATTATTTAGCAGCATTAAGTTTATCATGTGGACGAGGTGGAGCAAGTCACGTCATGTCTTGTTGTCACTCTCCTCTATCAGTGTCTCCAATTTTATGAGAGTACTAACTTTCTAAACAGAGATAGGTTTTTGACGTGTTTTGTGATAGTGTTACTTCATGGTGATACAATACTGGTAAAGAACTGAAGCTTTTCAAACACTTTTTGCCTATGTGAATTTTTTTGATTTTGTGTCTATCATTTAGTGACAAGGCATGCAATAAGATTCTCTCTCTCTCCTTGTATAGAGAATTCCAGCGATATAAAATTCTTCGACTGACCTCCGGAGAAGTTCAGTCCAATATATTTTATTACAGTGATATTACTACAGTCCCACAGGGGAAATTCTAACAGTCAAATCAAACTCAGTGAGTTGTTGTTGAGTTGTAAGCATTTTTTCCTTATAAAAGTCTTGAGGACAATATAAAATCTATCTTATAACACAGAGAGGCTTAGAGTCCTATTCAGATGAGAAAAGTACTCTGTCCTTGTGTTGTGGAATGGAAGTTACAGCATAGTTGTGTTGTAGTGAGAAACGTAATGGTGAATGTGTGAAATGCTGTCATCATCCTCATTGGATTTTTACGAGTACTTTTCTTCTTTCAAATTGGAAAAGTCTGTATGTAGTGTGTGTGAAGAGAGTTGAGTGAGCTACTGCTTTTGGGCTTGTCGTATGGTTTATGTGTTTATAGATTTCGTTTCGTATGTGTGTGTGGTATAGAAAACTATGTGCTTTTCCACCGAAATTGACTTTGACATTGACACTGCTCGGGTCTTGTCTCGTCTGGTTTAGTTTTCTAAGGCTGATGATGTTCGTAGTATATAGACGTTGCTGGGTTTGAAGGAACTTAGTAGTAGAACCGACTTCTTAGGACAAAACAGAACAGACTCTGCCTCTGTTTGGTTAGCCAGCGGTAGTTGTGATGGTGTGGTGGTGGTAAGGCGATTTATCCATCATCTCTATACTGACTTGACAGTAATGCATGGCTTACAATGGACTAATGTCCTCCTTCACATCTGTCTAGTGTAATTTGAGCAAAAGGAAACACACACACAGAAAGATATATTTATTTACAAAGAGTGGATGGTCTTAGTAATATAATTATGTCTTATTCCTAATGGTCTTTCACACTGCAGTCTATGTACATTGCAAGACACATATTATCCTTTATTGATATAAAAAAGAACAATTTTACTCACACATACACGCAATGAACTATGAACCATACTGTTCTTTTCTCCACCTTTTTTAGATTTTTACGGAAAAATGAGAAATACTCACATTACTCGTCTCGTCTGGTTAGGTATGTAGAGTTACTAGTTACTTATAGGGATATGAATTACCTGCCACGTCCCTACATGTACAGTTGTGCTCATACTTAAGCAATAAAACTGTCATTAGACCTTGTATATTGCACACAGATCATTTTTCAATAACTATCAAGCTACATTTACTTTGCACTTGCACACTCAACCAAGAAAATTAAAAATACAATTAGGAAAGTACCTCGCTGACATTCACTGATGATACCACCACTGTATACTAACTAATGCTGTGATACACACACAGACGCACACGTAATAATAGAGAGAATAGCTCATTGACGAGAAAAATTACTAGAAACAAGAGAAAACTTGAGAGAAGTTCTATTGTCGAACGTGTAAGTATTTAAACATAATCATTTGCATGAGTCTCACGTATTGACTAACAGCAAAGTCGAGTCTAAGCTTGGCTCTTTAGTTAGCACACACTCTGTGCACAAGTCTCATCCGCTCCATTCGTGTACTCCGTCCATATAATAATAGTGCACTTTAATTCTTATGACTATGACTCTCTCTCTCTTCCATCGTCCTAGCACTTTGTATTAGTATTCTTGAGTACATATAAATACAAGTCATTCCAACAGTGAGAGAAATATAAAGAGCATTACTTATTGAGGAGTGCTACTTACCAACATAACACCAGCAATAGTTTTACAACTACTTGTAGTGGTTGAACAGGTATAATATTACATCTGTTGTGTATGTGAAGGTAATACCGCTTTACTACAATACTATAATACACAACACACTATACACCAGAGAGTAAGGCTTACAAGTATAAGTAATAATAAAAACATTCCACCACATTATTGGACTGATGGTATGTACATTAAATTGCTCATACATTCATTACACACTCTCGCGTACACAACATTACAATCGTACGCTCACATTCTTTCTGTTCACATATTATTATTCTGAAAAAACTACAAAAAAATCAAATTTATTCACTTGTTCTTTCGATTCTTCGTAGCTTCATCCATCCCATACCATACCACACACTTTACTACACGATTGCACTCTGATCAACAATTTACAATGTACAAGTAATGCAAAAACATTGTCTAGTCTTCTAGACCAATCTTTAAAAAACAATATTATATATGCAAAGCCATAAACTTGCAGTTGCAACACAAACACACTACTACCTATGTACATACATGTATAATACATACATACATACATACGTTATAGTTTATTTTATGCACCTTGTTTAAATGGCATAAAGAGAGAGAGTGCAATAAAGTAGGGAACATACGCAGCAGATGAGAAAAGACGAGAGTAAAGCACAGAAAAGCCTTTTGTATTACTTACACATCTTTACTTTATTACGATGACTAGAGAAGGAGCGAAGTTTACTTTTAATTCTTATTATGGTGGACTTTGTTGGTAGTTGGTGGTTCTATGCTGTGAGTGTGCCGTGCTCAGTGCGTCTTGTGACTTGGAGCTCAAAACTTGACTGAAATGGAAATACTACACTCGACTGATATTACACAGTGAACACAGAGAGTTTGGAGAGTTTGTACTTACTGCTCGATTACAAAGATATTCTCTAGCAAGTTGCCACACACAGAAAGACTATCTTTATACTTTAGTAGCTCGACAGTTATATCACATCGACTCTTATCGTCTCATCTGCACACTGCTATGTGAGTCAATAGAAACATTTATTTCACATTATGTCTAGTAGTAAACAAAGTTTGTGCTGTGCCAAAGAAGGCAGTGGTATTAGTGACTCTGTCATGCCTTCCACCATAATAAGTGAAATGACTCTCCTTCTTTTAAACTGTGACTACTTCTACAGATACTACATATTAAACTGCTAGCATACAAACTCCTATCCAAAATCATATTCTCTTCAAACATCACAAGCAACGTTAGCCAACCAAATGAAAAGAGTCTTCACGTAAATTCTGACTGAAGAGTTTGAACTTGACTGTACTAGCACTCATCTTGTGAGTATGGATACAGTAAAATACATAAAAACACAAAGTGAAGTGCTTCAAGCTAAGTAAGGAATTACTTACTGCTATATACTACTGTATATATTTTATACCTATTCTAAGTTCATGGCTCAAGCTATGAGTATAGACATGTGTACGGCATAGTGCTACGCGTTTAATATTACCCAAGAAGAGTGAACATGAATCTGAATGCTTCCTGTGCAAAAGTTTCCCGTCCCAGTCTCAAAACTCTTAAGTCTATACTGGTACTCTCCTGGTGAATATCACTCTTAAGTATAGTGATGCTATTAGTCCTTTGCTTTGAAGGAGTAAAGAGTATACTTTAATGTAATGGAAACGAATCGCTCCATTACATTGCCAAAGTAAATCAGAGGAAGTGAAATGAAAGGGCTCATTATTATTCAATTAAAAAATAAGCTCTACAGCTCAGTGTGTTGTAAGTAGACGCAGTTAAGAGTTATGCTGTGTAATGTATAATGTGAGATGACGTGAGATCCCTATCAACCATTTATTATCGGGATATTAGCAATTCGATTGTATAAACTGATATGCATGCGTATCCCAAGTAAATATTATTGGTAGTTACTAGCTACTGCCTACAAATGTTAACAGTACTTATCAATAACATTAGTATGCAGATCCATAGCATATTTAAATACAAACACACATCAAACCGTATGCATGAACCTGTGTATGAACTATCTATGTACCTATAATGTATGTGTATCTACTAGGAATTAAAATCAAGTGAGCTGACGTTAATATACATAGTATCTGAATACAAATCAGCGTGCAGGGTTACATTAACATTGTTGTAATATTAAATTACGTAGTTCGTCTGAAGTTGTATAGTACATTGGTACACGGTACAATACACACGACACACTGCTTGTTAGTATAATCGCAGCTATGTACACATTCAAACTTCAACTAGGATACAGATACACTACTAGTTAATTTTATAATTTAGTTTTTCTCATTACCGAGACACATCCATATATACTGTAGGTACTGTAACTTTTGTACCTACCTAAGTAAGTTAAGTAGGAGCTTAAAAATATTTTTTTGTACTTATTGTTAGTAGACACATTTAGGCTAACGATACATACATGTGCTTAGGTATACAGTAGGTGTAGCGTTGCATACGAAGTGTGCATGATCATGATGTATTTACTTATATAAGTCTGTATATTGTAATAACAACCAGCATTATTTGCAAGCAGAGTTTTTGCAAGTATGTAGGTATAGGTAGGTAGGTGTTGATTATGTTAGTAATACTACGGTAGAGTGGCAGTATGTATTGGAACGAGCAATGTGCATGTGTGTTTTTAATACAGTAGTGTGCTGTACATATATATAAACAAGTAATAGTGAAGGCCTTTCCTCTTTGAGGATTTTGTGCGTCTATTAGCTCTGTCTACTATATACTAGAATGGTATTGCATTGGTGTTAGATTGGTTGCTACTGCAAGTGTAGTGTGTAGTATGTGATGGTGTGGCAGTGAGAACAGTCATCATCATCACCATCATCATTCACCATCAGTTTCTGCGTGCTTGCCTCCACTATTCCACTCTCGTGCCCCAGTACAGTCTTTTATTTTCTCTCGTTTTGACTCAAGTAGTTATATTTACTGGTACACTACTAGTGGGGAATATTTTTTCTTGTGTATGTATACATACAGACATACAGACAGACAGAGAGAGAGAGAGATACAGAGTGCGAGAGAAAAGGAACCGTCAACTGGAGAGATAGATAGGAAGTGGAAGGAACACAGGCTGCTGCTAAGAATTCTGATGATATATTAACGAACATAATAGTAATAACAGTTCCATATTGTACACTTAGAAGTGACATTATATTACTCGGTTTACTGCCACTGGCTGGGATTCATTGCCATTTTTCTCATGCAGAAGAAATTGAACGTATGTACACATATTGGCGGAATTCCTTCAAAGCAAGTTAACTCAAGGAGTAATATTTTATAGTAAAGTCAAGTAACTAGTGTATTTGTAACAGTGCAGTAGGACAGTAAGAGTAATAATAATATTAAAGTATTAGTTGTGTGTGTGTAATAATAATTTGTGTGTGTGGGGACTGTAAATATCTAGTAGTTGTAGTAGTAGTAGTGTAGTAGAAAAGTAGTGGTAGACTGCATAGTGACTTTATGGAAATAATAATGATATTATAGTGCCAAGACCAAGAGGAAGCCAGAGATTTGAATGAACTTGAGTTTTCATGTGCTAAACCAAATAAACGACATGGGGAGAACATAGGAAGAGTAAATATCAAATAAAAGCTTAAATGTTAGATGAGTTTGAGTTACTCTGCGAAAATAAATATCAATTCAACACGTTTAAGTGTTTGAACCTTGGCATATTTATACTAGGATGATGTTGCTGAATACAAATCCTTATGTTTCTCATCTCATCTCTGGATATTAGTATCAGTACTAGCAGGATAATAATATACGGGTGTGTTTTCGGCTAACCTATTCATCTCGTTTCATTCCTGGCTTGACTTTTCATTCCGTTCCATCATTCTCAGTTCAACTGAAAGGAAATAAATTGAAGAAAAGAACGTTTCGTTGAATCCAGTGAACGAGTTTTAGCTACTTTTACTGTAAAACACATATACACACGCGAATGAGCATTCTATGCCATAATTAACGATCAGCTGAACGAGAGTGCCCCAAACAATTTTACAGTGGTGTTTACAACTACGCCAGTATAATAGAACTTTAACAAGATTTGCTAATTTTAAATGAGACTTTTTTCTTTCTGTTGCAATAGAGTGAAGAAATTCTATTCAATTAAAGACACTAGGGAGAGAGAGAGAGAGCAAAATAAAGGCAACCATAAGAAGACCAAGGTGGATTACTCCATTGCCAACTTTATGTGTATATGAACATATTTAGTACAAAGACTTGTTCTCGACTGGCTTACTTTTTCTTTGAGTCTCACCAAGTCGTGCGAGTATAGAAACGAACAATTCATCAACAAAAAACAAGAAAAATATATAAAAGATGTGTGTTACTAATACGTAACGAGTATCTGCTAGAAATCTTATAAACTCTCGCAGTATGTTGTAAACTTCTACCAATAGACCATTAATCCTATACAACAAAGCTGCTCTTTTAGTACAAGGAGACAAGGATACATCTAATAAGTATCAGCTGCAATATCTCATTGTGTACCTATACCGTACCTACTCGTTGGTTGTAAAACCTGGGCCCAAGTTTGTGAAATCCTCTTTTAATTATTTGTTTGACACGTGCAGACTTTCCTGTAAAGCACCTAAAATCTCTTACTAGAATTCTTTGGTTCGTTTCGACTTATATTCTTCGAGAATTTTCTAAGCTGTGTCTCAGTTAGCTTTATGTGAGAGTGAGACGCAAACTTGATTATTGTGAGACTGAATAAGTCCATGACAGGATAAATTCAATGAGAATTTACCACCGGGCTGGCTGGCAAAGTTAAAGATACACGTCTCATATAGCACAGCCAAGAATTACCAGAGAAGTGAAAATCCGGATTTAGTTTTTTCTCTGAAAGACATAGGAGATGAGTGGAGTTGTTTGACTTTTCCGTAAGCTAAACGAAAGAAAAGAAGAGATAGACAGCTCCCCGTGCCGTTCTTATGCATAGCGTGAACCAAAAGTTAAAAGAGAAATTAAATGCTTTGACAGATGAACAGACATGAAATGAAACACTGAGCATAAACCAACGCAGTCAAGTAAAAGCAAAGCTTAAAGTTACCCAGATTTGGCATCTTTTCGGCAAAAACTTTATTCCTAGAACTTAGAACTTGAACTGAGCTTTATGGTTCCTAACAGTATATTGCATATCCAGGTAGTTCAATTTCAAGGGGAGTGGAAAAAAGAATTTTGACCTCGACGTGCGTTACTCATAAAATACTAAATTTCAACTGCCTTGTCTTGTCTACATAACATAATACCTTCCTTTTGCATGGAAATATACTGTTTTCGGTGTTTTTTTAAAGCTTCACCTTAAAATACTTTGCGAAGAAGCTTACCTACTCGAATTTCTCACAAAAATGCAAACTCGACAAAACATTTCTCAATAAAGTAGAACACACAAACATCCCTCTAGCCTTCTTCAGATTGTATACATACAAATTACGCACAAAGAGTTTGAGAAATAGAAGGAGTATCTTGTCTTGTCTGTGTGGGTCTCGCTTAGTTATAGAACAGTATACAGTTAAAACTTGAGGCGGACCGTTTTGCCTTGTTCCTATATCTGTAGGGTGCAGTTCTTAGTGTAGAGATTGTATTCAGCTTACCTCTTACAGAATATGTTGAAGCTGATGACTCTGAGTTAAAGAACATTGGAAAGAAACATTATAACTCAAGACTCACGCCTTCCCTCCTGGGAATATTTAAGAAACACAGGAATATTGAGTAGGATTATTTGGCTTTCCATTTCCTTCGTTGACGAAAGAGATTCAGAACGAGAGAAACGTATAAGGAAAAAATCACACGTGCTGGGTTGGGCATCATAGGTTTCTCAGTGTTCCACAAACAAATAGTTCTCTGTATTCAGGAAGCTACTATAAGATACAAGAAGCAAATTGAAAGAAACTTTGTCAATGCAATAATTGTCATTTTACAGTCAAAGTATTATACATTTATTGCTACAACTATCAGGTACTACCTCCACATACAAGACTTCAAATTACAATAACAACGTACAACAATCAATGCAGCAAAAATACAGCTCATTTGCATTTAAATATAGTAATAACAAATGTTTAAATCGATTTAATATGCTTTGTACTTCATACTGTGACTTTTGATATACTTGTATAACATTGGATTATTGGGATACACGCGTACATCCACATTACACATTATACTAATTGTACCTTCAGTTTTTTACAATTCCTGGAAAAAGGTTTTTCTATAAATCTGCGAAGGCATACTAGGTATGCGATATAAAGGTTGTGCTAAAAATAATTGCAATGGAGCCAATGCAAACAATTGACGATTTAGAGATCCAGGAAAAAGTCGAGTCTCTTGCTGGGAAAGGCACGCGAGTGATAGATTGTGAAAAAAGCAGTAGCTTCAAAACGGAAGAAGTTTTGCTTGTGAATGGATTCCCGGTTCCGTTAAGTGGGGAAGAAGGTGCTCGTATAAAAAAGGCGTTGATGACAGGTCAAGTACCACCTTGCGAACTTCTGAATGAGATTTTAATTCGTGCCGGCATTTTGAAGAGCCCTGTAGAGTTGGAAACAACGATGAATGTCAAGTCAACAACCCGCACTACGGAGCTGTTAACGTTACGGGACAAAAACGGTGTTGTGGTTGACGAACGGATGAAGGAAGTTGAGGAAGACAACGAGTTCAAATCAACGAGTCGAGAGGTTTGGAAACGAGAGCAGAATGAGAAACTGGAATGTTTAGATCGTATGGGGAATAAACAACTTGAAAGACTCAGTTTAAATTGTGTTTCTAATTCTACGACGACGACGACTAATAGTGATAATCATCATAACTCTTGCTCTTCCACGAGTACATCTCCAAGTCCGCGATTTAATTCACCATGCAGCAACACTCACTCGTCCACCCACAACTCTCATTCTCATTCACCACAATCCTCTTTCTCGTCGGGAATCTCTGAGGCTTCAGGCTCCCACTCGTCTGCCTCATCGTCCAGAGTCAGTGTGAGTCATAATACTAATTTCCCTTGTAACACTTCTTCTACTTCTTCTGATACCACAACCACCAACACCACTACTACGTGTAGTAGTCCTATACCTAGTCATAATTTTAAAAGCAGCAACACAAACAGCACTTGTTATTCCCCTGCTACTAAACCATATCTTCCAAAGTCCTTTACAGATTCCTTATTCTCAGTCTCAGACTGTACCGTACAACCTTCTTCTTTTTCTTCCTATCCTCATCCTGTATTCTATTTAAATCAGCAGAAAAACATGGACGAGGATGCAAATCAACGTAAATCCCCCATTATCCACAAGGATAAACAAACGCAGTCTTCTTTACTTTTGGCTCATATTAAAGAGTCCTCCTTGACTGTTAATTCTGAGTTGCCTGCTACTACTAAGCCTCAAGCTCGTTGCGATAAAACATTAGTGCATGTGCATGTTGATGGGGAACCTCTAAGAATTGTTTATGAAACTTTCCTTTGATTCAGTTGCACTTGTTCAATGTTTTCCTTTGGTATTTCTTAGTGATGCTTTAGTTTCTTAAATTAATTACTTGTTTTCTTTTACTTGAATGATTTTTACTAGCTACTATGATTTTTACATCTTTAGTATCCTTGTAATATACGGCATACATACATTAACTTACCCAGTAGCAAAGATGACACTTGTCTTGAATACGTAAGGAGCTGTATTTATTGTAGAAAAATGTACACACAGTTACCGTTTGTTTTTAGTAGTCTGGTCTTTCTTGGTATACCTTACAACTTTATAACATCTATAATGTAATAAATTATTCATTTCTAATGTCGATAGGCATTTCTGTGTATAATGTTAATTTTTGTATTTATTGCATGTGTAGATAAACACCTCTCTTTTCTTGTCTTTCTTAAGATAATTTGTCATTGTGTAACTAACATTAAATTTAATGAAGTCGATCGTACTAGATTGAATTATGCAAAAAGTTATAGGTTTAATAAAGCAAAACACTTTTCCCGATGATGCATGAAACTAGATTTTATTGCTTTTGGGTACATTGTGGATGTAATATATTTGCTCATATAATGTTTAGAAACCTAAGGTACAGGTAACAAGGGTTAGTGTGTGGTGTGACTACTAACACACGGCGGAAGTAAGCGGCATAGCTAATCTTCATTCTCCCAATTTCAATAATCCAGCTCGTAGGTTCAATAAATCAAAAGATACTTTATACTTCTACCGCTTCTTGAGTTTTAAGCGCATTAACCAAGTACACTGAACTGAAGTCATAATTTATTGGGTTTTGTGTGTTGCACAATATTAGTTCTTTGGAAAGGAAGCGGTGCTGTGTTTATTTACAACCTGTGGTATGCTTATGGTGTAGATACCTCATTCTTACTACCTACTACCTATTCCTAGTGTTTGTATTTTATTATGAATGTGTATTTTTGTTAGTTTGTGTGCACGCACCATTCCAGGAGCAGTCATTTAATTGTTAGCGCAGCGAAAGCCTCCTACTCAAAGACTAGTTTCGTTGAAGCATGAAATACACCATTAAATTCTTCGAAATAAGCAACAACAAACAAGGAAATGAAAATGTAGTATTGCTTCTGCTTGTATGGTAGTTTGCACATTCAACCATTAGTTTCTTTGGCGGAGCATTAAAATAATGGAAGGAGCACATAGTTGTTATTGTGAGGTGAGCTTTAAAGTAAAGGTGTTACATAGCAAAAGCTTAGTTTCACACACATAATCAGTAGTCGCTATTATTGTAGCAAGGTATTTAGGTACCTAGTATAGGGGAGCTGTGAATTTTGGTATGAATTCTCTAAAACGTGTCTAGATGCGTTTTACTTGTATATGTATACACATAAAAGTCTAAAAGTCTTATTACTAGTTATGTTTCTTATTATAACATATAGCTAGCACAGTGGCATTTGCAAATATACGAGCTAAATAAACAAAACAACACGCGCGAGGCAAGAGCAGAACACAGCGTCTGTTTCTTGAGTATTGTATATACACATTTGAACATTTGAAATGCATTGTGTGGATCAAATAAAGCGGAATTTATTGCTCAGCATGTTCTTCTTTTCTTCTTGACTCGAGTTCATTTTTGCTCTTGTTGGCTTAAGTCCGCGCGCGAGAGTTTACTTACTTTACACGATTACCATTTCAAGTTGAGTTTTTCATGTTCATATTTACATATCAGTCCATACTCCATAGGTAGTATCTGCGTTTGAGTGTTGTAGAGTACGAAAGCGAAATCAAGTTTCTGCTAGCACAAGCATACAATACAATTCGCATCACAGCAGGCATTGCTTTATATCTGTAGCTTATTGTTAAAAAATACTACTACAATGCTTTTATCTGTCTCTGTTAGATTCTAGAAGCACATACAGTAGGAGTAGAATATAATAGGAGTGTAAAATAAAATAAAATATAGGAATGAATGCTATGTGTTGGCACAGACTCTTCTTCGTCTAGTAAAGTGTATACTGAACATAATATAAGTAAGTAAAGTGAAGAGAGTGTTTCCTCTGGTTGAAGAAAAGAAGAGTAATCACACACACATTTTTGATGTGAGTGATTTTATAGACGGACGGATGTACTTCACTTACTTTTTCATTCGTCTCTCAGTTGTGGATTATGCCGATGTGTAAGGAGATAGGACTATAGAAGGAGACTCGTGTCTCCGACAGACAGACAGATAGACATTCTGACGTAGTACTCCCTGTCTATCTGTGAATAAGTGTCGCTTGCTGTTGTTGTAGTATTTCAAGTCAAGAAGAATATTGTCGTAAAGCAGAGTGAGTAAGGTCTTAATCCTTTTCATCGCATTTCATGCTTGGCTGCGTTAGCGAAACGCATTTTGTGCCTTATGTATGTATGTATTTGTGCGTAAAGTTAAGTAAAGCTCGCTTTTCTCAAAGAAAACTATTTTACGAGCTCAAATTCATTTGATTAGGTTTTACGGCTTACGGTTCTCTATCTTTAGTCTCAGTCTCAGTTGCAAATTAGCGTGAGCTAGCAAAGCATTCCATTTTTTCTAAAAGCAAAGAAAGAGTGAGAGTAATCTGGAAAAAGTTCCTTTACTTGCATTATACAATATGTACTCCCTACCTAATAAATTCAACTTTTTTTTAATAATAACTGATATCCTGCTGACTAACAAACATAAGTATCTTGAGTCTGCACTGTGCAAAAATTAACATTTTTCCCTTGCAAAGTTAGTTCTAGTTTTTAATTAATTAAGCTATGCATGTAAAACATTATTATTTTTAGCATGCCGTAAACTTACATGGCAAAAACTGAGTTTTGCTAATACATAATTAATATTATTCTGAAAAGTTACATAATAACACCTAGGCCAGAATTCCGAAGCTTCTATTAGTACCTACCTGCTACCATGTATGTGCATGTGTACTGTGTTCATGTATATTAGAATATCTCTATTTTTTCATTTTTCTATTTTCTAGCCAGGAAGGATATAAATGTTGTTTGTGCATTGCATACTCTATTGAACTTCCTAGTAGAGAATAATATTCTTTCTTTCGTGTTCTAATCGAAATTACACTTCGTATTTAAAAATGAAAGGTAGCAATGGAATGGCAGTGGAATTCACAATAATATCACCAGATAAATTCAGACACCCAACTTAGGAGCAGGACAGAACAAAGTAGACAAACGTGTCTATAAATTCTCGAAGCAATTTTATTTATTGCCTTCGTGTCCACTTTAATTTAATCTCCTCCCTACAACAAACTGCATCCCTGTGGTCTAATACTCACTACGTAGAAAATTGAACCGAGTCTACGCGAGTATTAAGGCACTTTTACCTTTTTGGTGTGTGCTGCTATGTAATCACACGACTGTGTGTGTGTATGTGAGGAATGGTATGTATGTGCGTACGTAAGAGTGAAGCAACAAGAATGCAAACTCACATACTATCTTGCGTGCTTCAACTAAATATTTCTAATCTGTAGATTTCATGATTGGCCCATTGGATACACTTTGCAGCAACATAAATCGAATATACCTACACGAATACACAGTGTCCTTATAAAATGTCCTTATAAAATGTAATGGTAGATTTTGTGTGTCTCCATCACCACCACCGACAGTGCAGTGAAGCTAATTCAGTGATTACTCACATTAGGAGAATAATATTATTGCATCCAGCTATTAATTCTATAACCCAAACTACAACAGCGTACAAATACCTTAAATCTAGTGTGAAGTCTGTTTCCTTTTTAATGGCGCAGTTTTGCTTTTGCTATCAATAAGCTTAGCGTGCTTTTAGGTTGTGTATTATGTCGTAAAAGCATTGAAATCCACAACTAATCCCAGAGATAAACTTGTTCATTGATTTATTTTATCGAGTATACGTAAATGGGGAGATTTTCCACCGGAATCACCACTTTAGCACGAAGGTGACAATAAATGCCTTCTTTCAACTATATAAGAGCATAAAAAACTCTACACGACAATCCTACAATAGTTTCTTTATACATACATACGTATCCAATTTCATTACTCTGTCTGTGTCTGTATGTACTTATGTAGTGTGGACGTGAGACTTAATGCAAACGTAAAGTATAAGTACGTATCAGTGTAAGTATACACTTTATCTTATACCGTCTAGATGCGAATAAGTTTGTTCGTATTTATTTAGACTTCATTCTTCTCTCAGGTTACCTTTCAATACAATTTCCTTAGGTGCCGTATCTAATCGAAGGGCTAAGTAAGCAAATACTCTTATGGAAATGAATATGTACTTTTTGGTAGTAAAGTAAAGCTCGTCTCTCTTTTCAATTGAATTCCTTGTAAAGTAGAATAACTGCTTACTTTACTTACGTTGAGTAAACTGATCTCGGCTAAACTAAATCTCCCTACTTTCCATTCTATTAGTATTGTGTCCTCGTATAGAATGCTTTTTAAGAGCACCTGCAGTAACTCGACACTTGCACTGTTATACAGGTTAAGTATAGTTTACCTAACCCTCTTGCACTGTGCTTCCAAATGGGGCTTTACCTTCAGATCAAAGTGCTTCATACACCTAAGGCGTGTGTAATGTTCCCTTAAACGTATATTTCTATGCCCAGGTGTGGTTATTCCTTCCGGGTTATTGGTTATTTTATGCAGCCATGTTACTTTGGGTTTGTAACACTGTTGTATGTGTTTGTACACACAAACTAATCCATTTTTACGAAAATGTTCTACATGATAATGGATTTAGGTAGGTAGCAAGCAATAATAGAAAATGAAGTTGTTCAGCATACATACAAATAGTGTGTAACAAAAAATAAACTTGCTTATGGTGTACGTATGTATACATATAGCACTGCGTGGCATATTAATATAGTGGGTTAATAAAATTGGTCAAATAATACTTCTAACCAACTGCTACATTGTTCGTTAACTGTTTTATCTGGTAGAAAATTTTTATGTGTGTTTGTAAGTATACGACGCACTAGAATTAATAGAATTGTACAAAGAACAAAGTATGGTATATTCAGATGATTTCCATATCATACCAAAGATTGTTCTCCGAAAATCAATGTCTAATTTATGGGAAACGTTCAAGTGGTTTGTAACGGAGCGTATAACCCGCTTTGTCGCAACATCAAACATTGATTCGTATCGTGAAAGAGATATTCATGTTATGTATCGCTAATGCAGCCTGTAGAAAGCATTAAATAAGCACTCACCTTTCCATATCCAAGTTACTACTTCCTAGCCCTCCTACCACCACCACCACCAGAGTCAAAGCACTCACAATAAAATATAAATGGGGAAAATCCACATAAAATCCTACGGCATCATTTGTTTTTACGACAGAAGCGGAAAGAAAGCAAAAGTGAGGGTGGTTTGGCTTTAGCTATGGTCTGCTCTACATTGTTGTGTTTACTGCTACTACGACACACTATCTCTATATGCCTTGTTGTAATCTTAGTCAGTTTACAGCTCTACACTCTACAGTCACACATCTATGTTCCACCACTCAATTCCACATCATTTTATATTGAGATAGCAGCATAGCTACATAATCTGAGTGAACAAAAACACGAGTCACATACGATACACATACGCATCTTAGTTTCTAGTAACCGTTATGTTTCTCAAGTTTGTAAGTAAAGTAACAAGAAATAGTATCCCATACTGTTTTGTTATATATTGCTACAATATATTTTTCACTAAGGCCTTCACTGTGTACTGTCTGTGCTCTAGCACTTAATATGTAATGTCTCGCATACTACATAATATAGTATAGGAAAAGTTTTACGAGAGCAGCTGGTTGAAAAAACGGATCTACACACATAATGCAATGTAATGCACTTCCATTTCCTCTTTTCACTCACTTTAGCCGTCTAGTCTTCTTTTTGTGTGTGTTTTATGTGTAATCGGCCTACAGACTACTGAGACTACTCCATTCTTAGCTCTTTCGCTTTTTATCCGTTCAATTCTCCCAAAAAGTAGCAAGTGCATACACACTTTGCACTATAGTATACGCAACAGTCAGTCAGCTCATCGATATAAACTCACAAGTCACTCACTCAGCTTGAAATAAAGTAATTCTTGGCCATTGTTTATATGATTGCATTGTAGTAGTAATGTTGGTAGTTTCAAAAGCTAGGCGTTTTCGTAACTTTTCCAATATGTAACTGACAATGAGTAAAGTGATCATTTGCCATTTGATGGTTTTCTTTTGCTGTCCAGCTGTTATTGCATGCAAGGTATATAAAGATAAAGAATTTCTAATTATATCAGTACCATATATTTGCAATACATACAATATATAAGACATAAGAAAACTCACAGCTCTCCACAAAAAGCAATAATATCGGCAAATAAACTTTGACTTCGCTTTTCATTTGCCTCTCTAGTGCCAATGGTGTTCAATGAGAAACTCAAAGAATGAACCTAAACATTGAACTCACTCATATTCTTACACAGTATACAGAGTACACATACAGCTCTGAGTAGAGTTGCACAAGCAATAAGTCGACAACGACGAAACGATCAACTTTCTTTCTGTATAGCAGTAGCCGTTGCGTTGGTTCGTCCGCCTATTCAACTCGGCAATAATATTTATGACTGAACGCTCCATAACATCGTCTCAGTTCGCTTGCTCTTAAGTAAAGCAAAGGAAAAGAGCGAAGAAAATGTATAAGTTGGCTCTAAGCAGACAAAAGTAGTGTTAGAAGCACTTGGACTCAGGTGCCTAGCACGGCTGCTGATGACAGCAATTGAGTCTACATCACTTTGCCTCTTTTGCCTTTGCATTTCTTAGAATGGCTCTAGTGTTCTTTATCTACAAAGAGCATTGTACAACTCTTGTGTGTACATGAGATATGTTTTGGTTCTTATAAACTTTCTGTGGTATCGTATCGCTATGTCTTCGAAAAAGTCAGAGTCAAGTATATGAGAAAATAAGTGGTCGTATTCGTATTCTTCCATGGTCTGCTTTTGGTTTTGAACTGGTTTGCTAGTGGTGATGGTCACAAAGACGGAGAGCCATGTATGTATACCAAGAAGTCGAGCAAAACCAGCCACTTGCTACTTAACAAAGTCATGGAGTACCACACACGTACGACAAGGCTAGGTACAAGTATATTTTTAGTGCTGCTATATACCATACTCACATTGCTACATCACACCAGGCAAATTGTTCAATTCTCTATATAGATATCGATCGTCAAAAAGCGGACTGTTTCTTTGATGTCATTTCCGTGGTGGAATGAAAATTTCGGGATAGTGTTGTTACGGTTGAGAATGTATATACTAGTAGATCGAGTCATGTCATGTACAGTAAAATGCACGGTGGTTTTGTTACATTACATTGGAACTCAAGTTCCATGCGACCCAAAGCATTCTGATTCAATTTTGTGTCCGGAGCAGTCAATAGAGTTCACAGAAGTGTACATGCATTAACTATGAACTTATTTGGCTAGATATAAAAGTGATAGGAGCAAGTAAACCTTAGTTTGAAGTTTAAGAATTGGTTGGGTATGTGAGTGTGTGTGTAGTGATAGTGTCAAGAGGAGAGTAAATGCATGTAATGCCGCCTTGATATTGTTGGTATGGTATGGAATGTGGTACTACCGTTTGACAACTGTAGTGCAGTACCTTTTAGTAGCTGTAGGACATGTGTAGCAGTTAAAAGGCGATTTCTTTTAACCAACTAGCCCGAACGACATCATAAGAATGTGTTGCTCTGCCTTTGCCACAGTTGAATTTTCTATTGGGACTCTTCTGGTCAATAAAAAGCAATCGAAGATTCAACAGACGATAAGTTAGAGTTAAACCAATTTAATTCCCTTGCGAAGCTTTCCCTTCGTATCTTTAGTACGCATCTTTGCAATAGGTATGTAATATACTACTACATACAGATACTACTAAATATTACAGCCTTTTCCTTCCTTTGAATTTCCTATCTTGTTGGACAGAGCAGGAAACCGCAGCGAATTTGGAGGAGGAAAAGGCAAGGAGATTTTCGACGGAGATGAATTGAGTGGTAGAATGAACTGAGAGATCTACAGACAGTCGAGACTCTGCCAAAGCCATGAAGACACAATCCATGTATTGTGTCTTCAACCAGTTCCACAGACCGGAATTATCTTTAGCTGCTGTTTTACTTAGATTGAGACTTAGCAAATTGTACGACGAAATCAAATAAAGAGACTTGAATTGAAACAGTAGCAGTTTGTGTAATACAATGTGTAGAATTTAGTTAAAGAAGCTCTAGAGTCTTTCATGTGTAGGTAAGTGTAGTATACTACACAGGAACACAGAACGGGACAGACCAGGACTGACTGAACTGATGTGCAATCAAATTAGTCGGCTAGGAAGCATGAAGCCTCTCTGAGGGATCAAGGGAAGCGCAGAGATATCTCGCAAGAAACTGCATCAATCTTTGTACATTTCTAGACGAGAGTTTGCTCCTTGTGACAGATATGTCTTTCTCATTCATTCTCATCCATTTACGACGAAGAAAGGGAGGGGACCAAAGAAAGATAATAAGCAAAGGCATGCATGCCAGGAACCTAATGTTCTGTAACGCTTTAATTTTAAATGAAACGTGAATTTTTCCCTTTTTGAACTAATCCAATTAATGATCGTGGAATATTAATTGGTCTTCCAAATCGGAGAATTTGTAAGAACACACAAGGTCACGTTAATCATTCCCATTATGCATGAAAAATCACGCAACTTACAATTTAAATAACCCCAATCCATTTCTGAATAGTTTATACACTTTTAAAGTAAAACCTTTAGATTTTTTAGTCTTACTTTTGACAGAAATACCTATCTTTATATTTCACTTCGTTAAGAATTCTAGCTTGTACAATAAGTATAGGACGTTACAAAAAAGAGATTGCACTATAAATGCATTTCGCTAATTATCTTTGTATTGTATTGCTTCAATAGCTAATGATTTGCAAAGGAGTTGGTATACATGTGTATAGTTATGGTGTAGGCATTCTGCAGGAGTTTGCATTGTATCAATAGTTTTCATTGTGTCTAATGCTCCCTTGTCTGGTGATCGAGAAACAAGTTTTGGATATTTAATGTTTAAGCAAGTATTGCTGTATAAATATTATCTGGGTAATTATCTATGTGTTGTTATGTTATGAATACCCATGAATGTCTACATGCACTCATACATAACTTTCTGATTGGATTTTCATGATAGTGGAATGCAATTAGAGTGTACAGACATACTCCTTCTAAGCGTAAAATAATTGCGATCATAAATAATTTTATAGAACCAATATACCAGCACCACCACATTCAAGTTGTAACTAGTCGTAATAATATCAAAGATAATAACAATGAATACTTTCATTGAAATCATTGTGGAAAATGAGACTTGCGTATATACTAAAATTAAAACAAAACTTTCCTGCTTTATCATTTCCTCGTAGTATAATTTAACAGCTCAGACAGAAGTTAGTTGTTTGTTGTAACCTGCATGTAAATTGTAATAAGCACATTGTACAAAGACATACGAGTGTCGAGTGTAGAGACAGACAAAGTAGGTATATCAGGAGGCAGGACGTTTAGATATATTTAAATATCAGCTCTTCAGGATTGATTACAGCCCCAAAGGAGTAATGTAATTATAGAGTAGTAAAGTAACTAATCTTAGCAAGGCTGCTGCTGACTTTGACTACAAACACACATAATATATCGCAGTGATAGCGATAGTGTGTTTTAATGTCTCTCACACACTATAAAATTATATAGGATGAATTGTTTTCGTTTGTTACGGCTGATAGTTCTGATAGAACTATAACTACCTACCTATATGCGTCGACTCTCGAGATGAATGATTGATAACTCAATCTGAATCTCATTTATTGTTCTGCTGCCTCTTATTTTCCTTTACTTATCGCACACAAGACTTGACAAGTCTCCTCTCGTCTGCCTCAAAGATTAGGAATCATTTTCATTTTGCTTTTCATTCAGCCGCTGCACATTTCTCATCTCACTTCACAATAACACTATACATTCTTCTTAAGGAATCCTTCATTGAACATTCGATTAGGCACACCACCACCTTATTTAGCTCATCGTCAGTCTACTATCAACTATATTCATGCATACAGATTACTGATGTATAGAACGTTAGTAGATTAATAGATATAGGTATATATAAAAGTGTGCGTTTAAAACATAAATGTATCTATGAGACTACTCAAGGGGAATGGAAATGTTGTGGAATAAGTTGCACAGGCAAAAGAGACGAGAGCATTACTCTCTCGCATTTCCCTCCTATCATTTGGCGATCAATCAATGACAACGCCCGGAACCACATTACCGTTTCTTGTACTTGTGTTTAGACTTTATATTGTGTGCATGTATCTGTATAAGCATACTTGTATCTCTACGGTCCGGGTCTTATTTCCATTTCTTGAGATACTATACACATACAACAAATAGCATCAGTGTTTATATATAATATATTCTGATGCAGGATTACAATGCACAATATATAATGGTAGCATTAAAAGCATGTGCTACACTAAACTCGATATTATAATATATGTAGCAGAATTCGAATGGATTGTACGTAAGTAAGCATTAAGTTACACCAGGAAGAATGTTCAAGTTTCATCCAAAATTACATTAGATACATCTGAACGCAAGACATCCCCTATCATTTCCAAGTCTCCAACCATTTACTTTGCCCAGTGTAGAAGACTAAGTATGCAGCAGGACGTGTGTAACATCTCCGAGGATTTTTTTCTTGGACTGACTGAGTAATATACAAATTGCCTGTGAACTGAAGACCATTAACGATTATCTATCTCGTTCTAACAGTATATAGAATTCCTGTCCTGTCCTCAGTGTGTTGTAAAATGCTGTATGATAGTAGTAGCTACATTTTCGTAAGTAAATGTGGCTTATCCACATAGTATTCTTATAATATAAGTACATTAGTTTACTTATAACGATCTGAAATCCGATGAATGCAAAAACGGAGACTTGCACCCATATACATGATGCTAGTACCTAGTCGCATTAGTTTTCCTGTCCTGGTCTATTCTAGTATCATCCATCGTGGGGATGCATGTAGGAGGAAAGTTGCACTTTCGTTTTGATTCATGGATCTTTCTGGCATATACTCGGCACAGTAAATCTTGATAAAATATTCGGTGATTCGATAGATTCGAATGGTCGAGGCCATTAAAGATGTAATGTAATAACTGCTGCAATCCCATATAGTACACTATAGTATTGTAGCAGCCAAGTTGGTTGAACACACATCTATCTAATCTGTAATCGCTTCATTCGATTACAGTCTCTGACATAGTAGATGCTTTCAAATTAATTGACGTGCTGTATAGTAGTGTTGCTTGAGTATACTAGAAGTGTACAGCTTTATATAGCAGCACCTAATTGCGTAAAATGACATTAAGTGCGTTAACTAACGCTGAAAGCTTGCTTAAGTATTCGATATAAACTTGTGAGCAATCAATGGCTGCTAAAAGCTGTAATCGTCTTTAATTAAACTTGAGATGATGATCGCTACTGATTGGAGCTAATTAAAATGATGGTTTAATTGCTGTTGATGTTCATTAGTATGATGAATGGGCTTTGTATCTCTGCACATGTTGCGTGGGTCGTGAACGTGACTTGAACTAATAGAACGAGGATAATTTGTGTGTACATATATTGTAGATTTGTATCTATGTTTGTAAATAGTAGGTATATCAGTATACAGTATACTTTTGAGTACTTTTGTCGTTTTATGTATTACTTTGTTTTGTGTAAGGTTTTCAAATTGTGCTTGTGACATAGGGACGAGAGAGAACTACTTCTTCAGTGTAGTACTACTACATTAAATTGTATTGCATGAGACAAAGAAATTGGATTGGGGAAAGTTAAATGCGTCGTAAAAAACTCTGTCGTGAAATGAGCTCATTGAATTGTTTTTTTACAATGTGAGTGAGTTGAGGGGGAATGACTCATACAATGGAGTGCACATAGTGCATACCTTTTCTACGCACTATTATTCTAGTGGAGATAAAACATACGCACAAAATATATTTAGAGACCAGAGGAAACGAGTTTCTGCTGATTGTGTGTTTGTTGATTTGAAGTATAGACGGAGATAGATTTTATGGCTTTTTATGGGGCTTTTCTTGTTATTGCCGGAAAATTTTCCATATGGAAGATACATAACTGCTGTCTTCTTCTTCCATGGTAGCAGATATTATGTGTGTTGTGGTAGATGCTATAAAGAAAGGAGCTTGTCGGGTTGTATGGAATTGACCGGTCTGGAATCTTGTAAGCATTGGGAGACACTATGCTTTGTGTTATTTTACTCCCGAGAAAGTTTACTGTTTGTTTGCGACATCTGGAGAAAATTCGGAGTGAAATCACAAACCTAAATTTATGTTCAGCTCCATCTTCGTGAGTTTCGAACACCGACTACCCGGGTTGTGTTCACTAAACCGGGGTTTCCAACTTTCTTTGTTGTAGGGCGCTAGAAGTGCTTACAGAAATTGCAAGTTTTGTAGGAAAGGAACTGTAACTTTTACGTGTATCAGTGAAAGTTTCTCATTTCTCATGCTTGCACACATCAGATTCAGTTCAGGCACGGCCGAACAAACTATTTGAACATAGTACATCATGTACTAAGAATTGTGGCACATTGTGTTGTGTAAATGAGACACTCTCACATTTATGTCTCACGAATATTAGGAAAAATTTGTTGATGGGAATAGCAAAAAAACGAGTGATCTGTTATTGAATAATTAGTTATTTTTCAGAAAATTACAAATTCAAATATCGCTGCATAGGTGTGACATAAAATAAATGTACCTAATATTCCACCTACAACCTACAAAACTTAAATATAAAAAAATTGTTGAATCTACAACAAATTGAATGAACCGAACTATTTACTTTACAATGAAACCTGTGTCAACTCTTTTCTATTCAATTTTATAGCACCAAAGCAGTTACTCCAACTTTTGTTTCTTTCATTCTGTGAGTAACATTGTGACATCACATTGAGTGAATATTTTGGGTACCTATACCTATGTAGGACGGAATGTCGATATCGACATTCCTTAATTTAAGACATACCACATAAATGCCCTAGGCACCATTACAAGATCTAAAAATGTCTCGCAATAAAATTTTATAGAATGTGTTTCAATCTTCTTCGTATTTGGTTGTTGAGTCATTCTCATTTCTATTGATTGATTATGGATGTATCGGTTGTCTGTTGAAATGTTTTTAAATTGACTATAATGTCATAGTTAGATAGAGAATAGAGGAGCAGGAACTTGAATTGAGTGCGTGTAGGTGTGGGAGTTATAACGATCATTGAGTTTCCCTGATGGATGCAGTGTAATGTAGTAATGCGCTGTACAACAACTCGCAAAGCTTAATAAAACATTCAACATTAACATTCACTCGTGCAACAGAACAAAACAGTCAGTTCATGTTTCCGTTTCGTTGCTCTCCCATAAGCAAAGGTTCGTGTGTTCAGTGTCTTTACCAATGACTATGTTCATTACTCCAAAACATTCAGGTTCGTATATACACTTTGTTGCATGGAGATGAGATGAGATGCGTCGGAGTTTTAATGTTTCTTGAATGCATGCACTCTTGTACTTTCTATTACTATAAGTAATAGATGGGAGGATGAAACATTCAAGAATTGAAGGGTGAGGCCATCTCATTTCCTGCTGCATTCTATTCCACCTTGTTTTAGAACCAATGTTATGATTTCCTTTTGTTACTTACTGGAGCTAGTCCTCCTAAGTACTTTTTCGTTTGCATTGCTTCACTTAGTTTTATGTGATATGAAGAATTTCTTGCAAAATACCATTTAACAGAATATTCGTTAGGGAATAATAATCTTCCTTGCAGTGAATCCTATCTATTCTAAAAGTAGTTCGTTTCTGCAGTATTACAGTATAAATCGCAAATCTGAATTAGATCGTCATAATTAGTGCCTTTTTGGGAACCCAAATTTAATTAACGTGATTTATACACGTTTTGAAAAGTAGAATTACTTAATGATGTTTATGGGGTGGGTTTAATTTAATTACAATTAAATACTTACAATTAAAAGCAACACAAAAATATCTGGGTATTATCATAAGTAAGAATTCGTAAAAGGAAATTTAATCAAATCTAGGGGGTCTAAATACGTCTTCGTTGTTTTTTGGGTATCGTGTTTGTAAGTTGTTTTTTCATTGCACTTTAACAGACACTACGGTATGCTGGAGTATCATATCTAGAGCAATTCTTTCCACTAGGTAGCTGTTAAATGTGAACTAGAATTTGAATAGTGTTGATTAAACAAATTTCGTTAGGTAATCAGGACAATTTATATATAATTTACAGTTTAGTTTTGGTTCTCAAGTTAATTATGCACAGGCTTTATCATGAATTTCCACTGCATTTGCTGGTTATAAATTGGATTTCTCATCTGTTTTTGCTGCGCTACCAACTTGGTTGCGTATCACATTAAGTTAAATTTACATGGGTTTTCGCTAGCAAAGAAAAATTCTTTTCCTTCCTAATACTCCTTGCACCATTACTAATGAGACGATTCCCTCCGCTGCTTGAATTCTTTGCTGCGCCTTCCTCCCACTGCTTCAGAGCTCTTTACCAAAAATAAATGAAAGAGTACAAACCATTAATAAGAATAGAATAGCAGGATGACATACCCATATCATCACATCACATAGAGGCATTTCATTAAGGAATACACCAGGGACTCTTTAATAGTCAACTGTGGAGAATTATTAGCACATGAGCTTCTGTTCTGTAAGCGGTGTACACAACGATAAGAAAAGAAGCTTAATGATGTCTATTGTGAATGCTTTGTGTTCGTTGATAGCTTGGTCCATAAATACTAAATAGTAAAAATACCGCTAGGACACGATAATTTCATTCTTATACATAACTATGTATGACTAGCTATATCACCCATAACAAAACGAGTACAAACTTCAGGAAAGTACTTAATAATACAGGAACGACTTGCTTGTAAATCACCATCTTAATGTTGGTGGAGATATGAATGAAAAGAATATTGTCTTGTCTTTTCAAGTTTCATTGCATCGTCTTCCATTGTCTGAATGGAACAAAATGAAGCCAAGAAGAGGGGAGAAAATAGAAAAATGCCAGCCAAAGTGGAAAGTGGAAAGGTCGCTAAGTTTAGTGAGGCATGAACGAGGGACACAGACAGAGAAAGCTTGTCCCGTGTTTTCAAAACCATGATATGCACAAAAGATTTACATGTAAAATACTGCTAATAAAATAGGTTCTGTATATCAAGAACAACCATTAATTATGCTTGTAGTAAACTACAACACGTGTATTAGCAACAGCCATAAACCTAATATTATTATCAATTTATATAAAACAACTCTACAAGATAAGATTTGTGCTATGGCTATTTTACAATATGCTTTGCTTTACACAGCAGTATTTCTAATACAATTATTAATGAATCTACATACACTATACTAATATCCATTAAATTGCATTACCTATGTATGTATATATTTTGGATACATTCTGTACTAATAATTTCATTTTTAATTTTTTTGTTACAGCCTAGCATATTTGGAACCGTTGCATCATCACCTTCCCCGGATTTCCCGTACACAACCAACAACCAGAGAAAGGTGAGCGTTTTAAAATTTTGCGCATATTTAAAACAAACTCTTCAGACAGTGAAACACTCGTGGTCCCAACTTTTCTTTTTCAACTACGATAGGGATATATTTGGCTCAGCGAAGGTACGGGATATATCCTGGAGTTGAGTTTATACCTATAACGGGTACCGGGTAATGACTAGACTAAAATTTTGAGCCTTAAACCCGGGCAAATTAATACGGGCAGATCTGTCAATCCTCTAAAAGTACTCTTCCCAGAAAGAGGAGGACCAACTTCGCTAACGTGATTAACAGCACAACTGGGCCGTTCAATTGAAAAGAATGAAATGTATCAGAAATACCAGATAATATGCTGTAAAGGACCAAGAATAATCTAATTATAATTTTATGAATACTAATAATATTGTTCTCTGTTTTATTAAATGACCTTGTTGTTTATATTATTGCAAATGTGGTTACGCTTTTAAAGCTACTAACAATAAGAAAATTTTATGTTCCGTATAATCTACTTGGAGTCAGAAGTTAGTATGCATCTATTTCATAGATATCAAAATGAATTTTAAAAGTAAGTCATATTTGGTGTTCATAAATCAGATCACTTTCCAAGTACGTTTTCATGGTCCTTATCAATTATCAATACAAAAGGTTTCAAACACAAAGTAAAAATAATGACGATTTAAAAACCAAGGAACAGTAAATCATCGACAATATTGTGACAACTAAAATGTACACCAACTCGCCACGCTATCAATAATAGAGATAATAGGTGCTATAAAGCAGCACGGGCAGTCAGTCTTAATGGTTTTCGTCTCAATATGTACATCTATAGATTATTGATCACCATACCATACCCTTCAATATTGATTTGCAAAGAAAACATTTGGTTTGGTACCTATAGGAGAACCAGGCATTATTTACAAGCCACCATAAGTAAGACAAGCATTGGTTGAGCAGGGCTATAATATATTTTTTGTTCTGAATGTTGTGGCATGTCACCTTCAATAGGCATTCTGTGGTTGGAGATCGAAGCTTATGAATTCAATTAGCAACTCTGTCATGATCATGATGCTATTCGAGTCCATAAATGGAATTTGACTTTATATGCACGAAAGTTAATTGGACTGGAGGAACAATGGACTGAGCGTGAAGAGTCTTTCCAAATCATGACGTTATGCTTATTATCGATATACAGATGCTAGAGTTTTTATCTAAATGCGTAATCTAAATCATTATTGCTCCTGTCATACCGTAAATTATAATCTGTACGCTCTGAGTACATTTATAGAGTTTGGATATGGACTTTGTTGATTAGTTATTATTATGGTCTGCGCAGATAATTTAAAGTGCTCAAGTAGAAACGTTGAAAGTGAGTTTTGACACGATCAACATTTTCTTATTGTTTCTTCGGAGATACTAGTTGTCACTCTGAGAAGTTAACTAGACTCATTTCAGACTCCATTTACTCATAAGGCAATTTTAATGGTCCGTTTCCTTTTCAAATGTCTACGAATCAAATGCTAAGACTACAG
>JAQFYB010001468.1:0-32291 GCA_034694085.1 Pogonognathellus longicornis | reverse complement strand
CGGCGTTTACAAACCGTTTTTTGGGCTCTTTTACATGTGTTTCACTAATCCTTCAATACTATTATATATGTAGATATGTACCTCATCCCTATAAGAAGCAAAGCGTTGCTGAGGTCTAATGGAAAGAAGGAATGCAAATTCAAGCTGCCTTAATCAAGACTGACATAATCATTGAAATACATATCTTCTTGTCCTATAAATTAATAATAACATAGTCACCCATTGTTCCGAGCACAATGCCACACTCCCGTCAAACTTACAGGTCCATAAAGTGGATTTCCTTGCTGTAGAGATTTTTTATTAAATTATTTGGAACCGCAGAATGTTGTACCTGATTTGTACTACTAATTATATTGTACGCTAATTTATATACAGTTTTAAAATATTATTACGTTCGAACCTTTTAACGCACATTTGAGTGATGCATATCCTATAGCTTAAATAAACATAGAGCATTCCGAAATTAATTAATACAATAAACCTTAACTGAATTAGGTAGGCGAGTCATAAACAATGCTATATAGCTATGATTATTAAAACAGGCATAGTATGAAAATTACATTAGTTAGCTCCGATTTTCTGTAGTATTGTATCACTATGTTCGCTAATTGCATAATTAGCAGAACTAATGGTGAATGTGTACCTTTCAAAATATTAGAATAGAGTAATTGTTTTATGCTGAATGAATTAATTACACTTGGAATTACTATTAGACCAATACAGTACGTTTTTTATTGGACGTACTATGGGATTGAGTAGGAGCATGAGAATTGGGTGATTTTATAACATGTTTCTGGAGTAGAATCCTTGACAACGGGTACTTTATAAGTTATTTTGCATGGGATGTGTTATTTATCTCATACTCACTGTTGTAAGTTTATAACACATTGAATGCAAAATAACTTATAAAGTACCCGTTGTCAGACTACCGTTGTCAAGGGTTCTACTCCATAACCATGTTACAAAGTCACACAAGTGTCAATGCTTACCTCTTCCCATAGAACGTCTAATAAAAAACGTACTGTATAGTGCGACGAATAAAATCAACTTGGGTTGATTTAAACCACAATATTTATTTTAAGAAATGTTGTACTTTGAGGCCCTATGAAATATTTAATTCTCACTCTGGCCCAGTAGCTTAGTAACACAATTTATTTAGCAATTATAGTTAGACTCTGATTAATACAAGAATTAAATTTTCATAAAGGTTTATATATGAAATTACTACCATAACATGTCTCGTGAGATTCTCTGTTTATAATTCTATGCTTTTTGTAATGGTGGAGTAACATTCTGGCTTTTACCATCATCACACAATATTAGTCTGCACGACTGTGTGAAATACAGAGACGAACATGATTACAGCGTGGCAGCATTCGTAAATAATGTAATAAAGTGTGTTCGTCCAAGAATAAGAAGATAGTCATGTTGGTTCACAATAATAAAGAAATGTTAATATCTGTAATAATGGAGACACCGTATATCTATTACGCATTTACGCATGAGCGTATATTAATAATCTCATTACATTATTATTATTACTACAGAGTACTACGAAGGGTCTTCAAGTTTTTTGTTTGCTTGTTAAAGTTCTACTGTTGTGTAATATGCAAATATAAATACAATGGAAACTCGTAGACATAATGAAATGGAACTAGTTAATTGTCTCATTCAAAAATTATAATGCTAGTTTAGTTTTCTATATTCAGCACTGCTACGTAGGTAGATGCATTTAAATCCTTCCCTTGTTGTATGCTATGCTAGCTGTAGTCATAAAAGTTGAACTAAGTCTGCATTATGTGCTTTTGAAATTATTAAATGTGTGTAGTTATATTATTGTTAGCATAGTTGACCATCCCTCTTCTGCATTATCTATACTGGAGTATATTTAATACAACGTACCTAAATAGTACAAACTCTATGTGCTATGCACGCATGTTTCTATTGTATCAAAAACCATACAACCTCTTCCTCGGTAGGTACACTGTTCTCGGCACAGAAAACTTGTCTGCCGTCTCTTGATTATCTACTTGAGACAAGTATAAATTTAGAAACACTTAATGTACATGGCATAAAATTGAAATTATGGCTACGAGCAAGGATTAGAATTTCTGTTTAGTAAACATAATATTGTAAGTGCCTAATTATCATTACTAATGTACTACTTTAACTAATGGTGAATAGGTACTTTTACAAATTTTAGAGTTGAGTAATCGTATTATGAAGACTGCATTAGAACATTAAAAATGAAACTATGAAAATGCATTAGAAAATTAAAAATGAAACTATGAAAATGCATTAGAAAATTAAAAATGAAACTATGAAAATACATTAGAAAATTAAAATAAAAATGAAATACTTAATATAAAATAAATACTAAATTAAATAAAATTTGTTTATTCCATGCTACCAATAAATACTAGGTTAGAATTTAAAAAGAATGTTTGTCATTAGCAGTAAAATGTATTGTAAGTAGGCATGAAAAATTATTTTTACTTGTCAATTGTCGTAGCTGTACTACAAGCACTTATAAAGTTTATTGGCCGATTGATAAGCAAATATTTATTTTTGGGGCTCAAATGAATTGAACGGTGTGTTGTGTCATGTCTCGTCTCATTTATAGTAGAATGGATAAGTTCATTTCACATGGTCACTTGCGAGTTGACACTTTGGTATGTATAGGTGGTAGGTAGACATGCTATAACACTTAAGGTCTTGAAAATAATAAGGAATAAAAATAAGGAATAATATCACATACGCAATACCTACATATGATGTGTATTCTGTGCACATGTAAAAATGCCACATGCATACATTTGTAAATAATAGTACCTACATAATATTATGTAAGCATAACAAGGCGTTTATTAATACCGACCACTTTGCACTCTCTTTCTCCCTATAGAATGCTTGAGCCAGTCATTTATGCGTGTTGACAAAAACTTGAGCTATATCGACTGCAGACACACACTGGCACACACACCAAGTCGTTTATGTTCGCTTCGTTTCGTTAAGCGCCTATATGCTATGTGTAATGTAATGTTTTGGTTACTTATGAACTCCAAAGTTGTTCTTCACGCTACATCAGGAAGAGTAGACTGTATTGGAGAACACTTCACACACGTGCATAACTCCATCTCATACATATGTTGAACCATTATGGTTTTTATTATGTCAATGGCCAATAACTAACCCACAGTCACAGTTTGCTCTCAGTGTGCACAATTTCATAAAATCATTCTTCTGTGAGTTGATGGCTGTATTGTATTCTCGTGTGTGCAAGAATCAGCCAATGGACTAAATGCAATACCTTTTATAGCAAATTCTCTACACTGTGCTGTAGTCTCTGTGTGTAATAATATTGTATTACAACTATGACATTCAAATATTCTGTTTATCTCCTGCTGAAAAGTTTACGATAAAAATAATGCATGAAATACATTTAGAATGCAGAGGGTTAGCAACCCTTTTCTCATTTTACCCTTATATGTCTTGCCAGCCAGACATTTCATAACGATGCATGGAGATTTGCATAATGCGTTATTGGAAATCGGAAAATAGTTAACCTTGTCCTATCTATTTACTATTTGTAAACTAAAAAATTAAATGAGCAAAATCTATATTGTTAATGCATTGTGAAACACTAGCCCATAATGTGTTTATGAAAGTACTAACAAAGATGTCATAATATATTTTCATAAATAGCTTTTAGAATATTTTCGCACTTCCGCGTCTAGAGGACAAAATACAATTACCTACCTAGACATATTTACAAGCATATAAGATTAAAGATGTTCACTTCTTTCATGGAGCAAAGAGAAAATTAAAATTACTTGATAAATTTAATTGGTTAAAAATATTTTTGAAGCTGGTAGGTGTTATATTAATGGAAGTGGCAGATTATGTGGTAAATTCTGAAAAATGTATCATGTATATAACAATGTAGATACCTCATATTCCAATGCTAATAAAACTAATGTGTATTTTTTGACAGAGATTTGAGCAACAATCAACTAAGTGCGATCCGAAAGCGATCTCTACTGGGGCCAAATTCACTTAAATCTTTGTAAGTTTTTTCTACTACAACTATAGTTAAGATTGTTAAAAGTGTAACATGATTCTATTGCGCACGTCACTAATTAACCTTATTATGCTCTATAACTGCGTTAATTAAATAAATATTTTGGTGCAGAATGCTGGATCACAATCATTTGACATGCATCGATGAAGCGGCAATTCGTCCTCTGAAGGATCTGGAAATCTTGTAAGCAAACGAATTTTCTATTATTAGAAATATTTCTATGTTGCTATTGGGAGGCTAATGACTTTCTCTGTCTACCTCAACTGAGCGCATCCACACTCGAATCTTGCATGCACTTATCTTCAACACTTCACTTTTCGCACCAGTTGTTCCTCAATTTATGCTCTAGCAAATTATCAAATGACAAGAAAATAATTGAACAACAATGTAGACGCAATAACTATAATATAACTTTGCTATTAAAATAAACTCGCGCTTCAGTCTTTGCACTCTACCTCTAACCTTGCGTCCCCATGCTGTATGTAAATGTATCTGGATAAATTGATAGCGCGAGGGAATATCATAGCATATAGCAGCTCCTTGCTATGTTTAAATTGAATGGCCTGTGTTGGGTTGTGCAAGATTTAATCACTCAATTGAATGGTTCACTAATGTGCAGAACTTTGGAACACAACAATTTGACATCGCTCCAAAAAGATACTTTTGAAGGATTGACCAAACTGAAACACATAACACTAGGCGACAACCCCGTGATTTGCGACTGCCATTTGGCTTGGCTTTCTCGTTGGCTGAAAAGAGCACCGAAAACTGCTTCTCAAGCAAGATGTAATTCTCCATACCATCTTCGTGACAAAACCATTGACGAAGTTCTCGAGACAGAATTCAAATGTGCTGGTGAGTGATTTTCCATATCTTTGACAGTCCTTTTTCACACCATTAGTTTCATTCTCTCTGTCTCTCTCTCTCTCACTCGCTCCTTTTTATTTCTCACTGACACTCTTCTAACACAGTTCTAGTAGAAGTTCTGCTATTATTATAATACAATCTCTCCTAAGTATATACTTCTCACACTCCATTCCACACTATACAATATAATACATTTCTAGACTCCGAAAAGCACTGACTCATTGACAACCTCATACAATTCAACATACAATTCTGGCCATTGAGAACCAACTGAGCCAACAGCGTGTGGGCTCTATTATCTACTCAATGTTCGTGCTCTCTCTCTCTGTTTCTTTGTCAGAATAGCAATTCCAATGGCTAGGACACACAAGTCACAAATTATCTGCTAAACTCCTCCGTATGCGTAATAATTTTGTTTTTGTAGGTAAATGCTTAGAAACTCGGAGTACAACAGTTGCCCATAAAGATTATAATACAACAGTCAATAGAATTACATCGAGATATATAAGTCATGCCTTAAAACACAGTACCACCATGTTAGTTATTATGTTTCTCTTGTGCATTTGTAGAATACTTCATTATTATATCTGTATATATGCGTATTTGTGTATAAACTTCGGAATTATTATTATTATTATTATTTGTAGTAGTATTATGGTCGTTTGGAAAGTTGTGGTTGACACAATCTCTGTACAATACATTAAACCGAGATGAAAGATAACTCGGGTTGTGAACTGAATGTATATTTATAAGTTATGCGTACAACTAAATTACAACAACAGTGAACCAAATGCATTATACTAGAATAGTAGTATAGGTACATAATAAGATACATATAAACAGTGGAGGAAACCTTGGTGTGGTCTATAGCAACATTACCACAAACTACAATAAAACATAAAATAATATACAATGCACATGTACTACTTTCAAAACACAATAATAATATGCATATAGCGCAGTGTGTCCAATGGAAGTGTGTACTAATGCAAAACAACCATAAATTACGAAGTAGGTGCACACATTAAATTATTGGATAAAGTTGTCTCGCCGAATATTATACCATCTTGACTTAGTTGGGCAGTGTGTGGTGTACAAAACCTTCTCTATGGGCTGCTCAGTCCAACTTCAACTGAATATGATCACATTATTATTTAATACAAGTCTCACACAGAAAAGTATGAGACAGCAAAATACACTGCGGATGGTTCTTGTTGTTTAGCTGTGTGTGTGTTTGTGTGCAAGAGACTCTGGGACGTTTGTTGTGGATTGCATGGGATATCCACTTGTTCAGCGTAGGTTGAATTTTCCAACATTTAATATTTTGTGTGTGAAGCTAAAGCTGTGCTATAGAGCCTCTACTATATACTTATACTTATCTTGCTTTTCAGTTTAATCGAATTGCATTCAGGTACGCACTGAACATTCTCGTGTATATTAAACATCCAAAGGAACGTGTACCCGTGTAATAATCGTGTGTATCCAGTTTGTGTAATAGTTCTGGATTCATACCCGAGTGCGTACGTGATTCTGCTGGTTATGAAAATAATGCAGGAAAGGATGAATGGACGTCGGCTTTGGTTTTGTTTTGTGTGGCTTTACCCGCTTAACTAACGTTTTTGCTCTCTCTCTCACACAGAGAGACTGTCCTTCTTCTTCTTCAGCCTTCTCTTGGCATAAAACGAAATAAACCACAAGAAGGAGATGCATGATGAAATGAGATATGGTGTATAAGTAGGTAGGCTGTAATGTATTATGTACTCCTACTCTCTATTTACATTAAGCAAATCTGTTTTTCCTATTTCCTGAATTTAAATAAAACTAGGTAGTTTGTTCGGTGTTGTTATCCATTTACTTATGCTAAATCCTTTCCTTATGTTTCAGTATAGGTGTGGGAGTTTGTATGTACAGGAATGTGTGCATGTACACATGTATAGAGATAGAATATTAAGTATGTGGTTTATTAATGTAGAATTACTGTATTGTTTGTAAAAACGTTCGCTATTAAATTTTACAAAATTGGATGAGAATGACTGTATATATTTGCTACGCTTGAATTTTTTTCTTTTTCAAAATGGTTTGCATATAAGAATCAATATTTTTTTGCCTTAAACGTGAAGTTTGTTCGGGTAAATATGTTAAAGATATTAAGTTACGAGGTACGACTATAGTAGTAGGTGGCTTGGAGATTGTACTACAGTATGAGTATTACTATAAAATATGTGGGGCATGTATAAGTAAGACATGTGGGTACATGAAGTTTATGGTTTCTATGTAAATGGGTGATTGTGTGAGTTATACTGGAGGCATTTGCTATGTAAATATAATATAAAAGAAAGCAGTGGTTTAAGTGATGGAAGAGATTTAAATATAACAAAGAGAAAGAAGGTCTGGAGTGAGGAAAAGGCGTTATGGGTCTGTTGATAGTTCGTATCTCGTGTGCTGGTGAAGAGTTGGAGGATGGTTATATAGTGAGCCGAAGAGCTAGTTTTCTCGGAGATTTAGAAGCAAGTGGGAAGGAAATAGTATTAGCAGCGTGGTTCGTTAAGCTGAGATAAAGTTGCCCTCAAAGCAGTTTTCCTATTCGATGATGATTTGTTGAGTTGAGAAACGCTGAGTGAGGTAGTAGTGTAGGAGCACTGTAGCATTTACGACCACGCTTAGCTTACTCGTTCTTTATATAAGTGAATACGGGTGGGTGCGGATTTAACGGAAGCATAATAATATGATATTCCTAAAGTGGATTGCAACGGAGAGTGCTATTCAGATTGTTTATGTTCGGAGGCAGTGGTTATTCTAAGTTGTAACTGCAGGTTTATTTATCCATGTGCAAGTCTCCCTGTGAATTGCGCTAATTAGCATTTCACATTTTCACTCCGGAATTACGCACACCAACAGCAAATGCTAAGAGGACTTTTCTGTAATTAGAATAATCCAGTGTAAACAATCTTTTACAACTCACAGATATCCTACATTCAGCACACAACACTCTACAAAAACATCCTCCACTCATAATTACAATTACATACACAGTTGCATTCTTGTAGGCTAACAACATTTCCACAAACAAAATACTAGTCTTTGGGTTTCAAACATCATGCAATTGAGAAAGTAACGAATTTCATAAATTATTATCCCAGTTTCATTTAGTTAAATGGATGTGGGGGCGTTACAGGAAGTCCCTCCTTCCTACACACTATGTCCCTGCATACTACTTCTTTATACAGTATGAATCAACGAGTGTTTACAGAAAAATTGTGAAAACACTTTAATTCCGTCAAATCCAGTTTCCAACATTCTCAGCTAATTTACAACTACCATAAGTTATTTTAGTATCCCGTTCTTCATTACTAAAAACCCTTGAAGAGCGGAGTAGATGCAACCGACAAAGAACATCTATTCCCACTTTCCCCTTAAAACTAAATAGTATTTTTCCTCTCCAGTCTCCTTCCTACGTAATTAATCATCGGAATTTAAAAAAACAAAATGCAGAAAATTATATAAAAGTTAAACAAAAGAAAGTCTTTCATCATTACCATTTTGAGCTAATGTCGGAATTATTTCCAGTGTTACAACTTCCTCAATCGATTCAATTCCAAAATATTTTAATAGCTATTTAACGCAAATGATTACCTATTAACATTTTTTCACATGCATTACTTTTTTCCATATCTACTCCCTATTAAAATAGAATGTTTGGGTTGAAAATTTAAAAAAAATCGAGAGACAGTAAAGCATTTTATTTAAGAAATACAACTTTTAGTTTGTAATATGCGTATAAGAAGCATATTGTAACTGCACATCTGACGACTGAAGTACATAGAACTGTTCTGTACACTTTCATGGGAGTTTGAATTATACAAGGGTGAGCATTATTACAAAGAAAGTACTTACTGTTGGTTAGACAGCCTTATAAGAATGATAGCGACTAGGAGGCAATTATTTAGATACTCCAAGAAGGGTTAAAATCACAAGAACAAAAAAGAAATCACTGGAGTCTGTAATTCTTCTCATCCACTCGGTTAGACGGTATAAGCATAGCGCTGTAGTTGTGCAAGATGTACAGCTATGTGTACAAGATTCTATTTGTGTGATGCTGTTGTTTTCGAAAGATTTTAATTTTGAATCCTTCTGCTGTCATATGTCAAACGTCAAGTGCAGTCCGGGCTCTGCATGTCATCATATGTAACAAGCAGGACTTGAGAATAGCACGAAGCATCCCAGACAGACCTCACTGCAGATATATTCGCTTGTTTATTCAGGGTTACCAGGTATACACCAAAAATACTAATATAATAACTATATTATGCTTATTTCAAATAGTTTCCCCTTCGGCTTCACAAAACAAAATTTTTTAACGGAATTAATCGTGATAGTATTAGAAGTTTCAATGCATAACATTGTAATTTAATTACCCAAAGAGGGTTGAAATGCACAGACTTCTACCAACGTCTACAAAAACTAACGAAAAACGTAAATTAAAGTGCATGGAGTATTTTCAGCCCATAATTTTTAATTACCATTAGGATTGTGAAGTGTAAATAAATATAAAGATGTAAAGCAATAATAGTTTTTTATACAATTTTTCAAAATGTCATTGAAAACTTTTACAAATAAATAAATGACAAAAATATTGACTCTGCCAAGCAAAGCATAAGTGTGAATATCATGTGACGTTACGCAGCGTCCGTTGTTGTGTCGACGAGGCCCGTGAAGAAAAAAGCTTTTTATCTCCCTACCCGTAACAATTCTAGCATGCTGGTAATAACAAGTAATAACCCAGTATTCACATACATGATTTTATTGTTTTCTGTAGTAATAATGACACAATATAAATGGTGTTTCGATATTGGCTTTTCTGTCTCAAGATATCATTTTTTATTGATCTTCCGTGCCACTTTGCAAATGTCTGGTTACAATAGCCTGCCACATGGAAAAATAGTTTCTTTGTATATGAAGTATAAGACGACTTTGAAAAAATGTGGTAACCCTGTAGCCTATTTCTGTGTGGAAGTAATTTTTAATACAAAGAAGGGGAAAAGTTTCGGAAATTGTGTAATGCAATGCAAGTATGAAGTTGAATAGGCGAGTCTCTTGGATTGTCTGTGTGTATGTGTGTGTGGGAGTGCAATCACAATGCATGAAGTGAATCTGTAGGAGAATCTGTAAAAAATACAGCGTCGAGAGCGTCTTATCTCCGGTCTGGAAAGGTTTCATTGTGTAGAATGAGAGGAGCGGCTGGGTTTGGCAGGAAGCAATCCGGATATTACTCACTGGGAAACGTCAGAATTGTCCATTTCCATTCCTGTTTCCAAATATATTATATCTGACCTTTGGTTGTATTTTTAGCATCTTTATATGACACCCACTTACACACAAGATAAACTACTACGTTCGTCTTGACTTTGTAAAATATAACTCTTCCAAACTGCAAAATACTTTTCTTTTATAAACCACTGTAGAAAAATGGAACTCGCTTTCAAATCTTAGCTGATAGGTCATTGCCATAAATAAAGCACAGCAAAAAATAATAAGAATAAAAAATTTAGAGTCTGAAGATATACCATGCACACATACAGTGTAATACAGCGTATGTATCTGAACATGTTATGTAGGTATTTCATATGCCCCTCTTTTTCTCTCGAATTTACAACCGTGTGTCTAAATTGTATTTCTAATTTAATACAAGTGTCATCTTATTTGTTGTGCAAACACGTGTGTTGCTTTTGGAATTAAACTGCAGCTTAAGTATTTGGTGTGTACGATCACCTGTTATTCAATTTCATTTATTTCGATGAACTGTGTCAAGAATGCTTTGACAAAAGCAAAGCGTTTAGGAATTTTACATGAAACCTGCTTTATCTGCTGCTTCTATTGTATTTGATGGCTGTTGTTGTTCTGAGGAAGCTGCTGTTGAGTGAATCTTTGTGGGTTAAATTTCATTAAATTGTGAAGACACGGAACTGGAGGGTGATGCATTAGAGAAAAACAGACAAAGCCAGCAGGTGGCAAGGGAACACTCTGGAATGAAGCAAAGAAATGAGGCAAGAATAGCGAAAACTAGTAACACATTGAAAAGAAACCTGATCATCTCCGTTTTCCTTTGGCACAGTTTCTTTGTTTCCATCGACATACAAACACTTGACTTATTGGTCTGACTGAGTTTTCATGATTTGGCTCTACTCCACTACTTCACACATACTACTATTACTACTACACTCCTAACAAAACATTTCAATCAATGCTTTAGAAAAGTTGTTATTGTTGTTGTTGTGAATGTGCGTGGAAAACATTATTGTCTCTGTTTCTGCCTGTGTGTGAATGTGGAGTACAGAATGGATTTAATCGAAGCTAGAGCGAGGATGATGATGATGTGTCGATAATTCCGTTTTATAGAGAATGGAGTGTTGATTAGAGGTAATTGATGAATATGTGGGAAGTTGTTTAACAAGCGGGAGAAGGAACGAGGAGAAACTAAAAAACGTAATGTGCCATTAGGATTTCACCACAAGATTATTATAACTAACATCTTGGAAATTATAATACTACACAGCAAAAACAACATTGTAATATGTTGTGTATAGCTTTAGCTACATGTTACACGCTGCATGGGCGCATCATGGGTATATAGGTACTTGTGTTTGCCAACGTATGGAGTTACGTTAAAGATGGAAATTAGTTGATGTGATAATCAAGCACCATGTTATACCTATAGGTACATAACAATATTATACATGACGTAAACCCCTATACATGCAAATAGGTATTTTATCGGATATATACTTGTCGTACTAAATGGTTTATAATAATATTACACATATCTACATACACAATGCACACATACAAAGTATAGCATTTGAGAACATCAGGTTAGCAACAAATGAACTGGATCTGGTGCACCTGACTTAAGTGACTGTGGATAATGGCTAAATAAAACATCAGTAATTGTAATTATGTATGGAGAAAAGTATAGCTTTAGAACCACAGTTTGTTCTTTGGATTTTTATATCGACCCGCTGTACTTGTAATGTAAGTATCTGGAGTCCTCCTCCTGAACCTGCATCTGTGCATTATACATACACATACTCCACTTCGCATTTAAATCATGATATTAGAGTTTGTACACTGAGAGAGAAGATGAGAGTGGAATTGAACTGAATGCTATTATTCAGCAGTGTGTATTAAATTATAAATACCTGTTAGCATTCCTCTGTGTTTTTTCTTGTGCAGTGTAATAATGTGGCGAATGTATTTTTCTAAGGTGTTATCGAAAGGACTTGGAGTAAATGTGGAGGAGATGAAGATTGCCCACATCCTTGTGTGTGTGCGGACGGAGTGGTGGACTGTCGTGATCTCACTCTTAAGAGCGTCCCGGACTCTCTGCCTGAAGATGTTATTGAATTGTGAGCCAAATAAAAAATGCTTTAACTCGCAACCGTCTCTCTCGCTCTCTCACACTCCAAATTCTCACAAGATTCCTTTTTCTATTGTATTTCAATCTCATGAAATCATTTTTACTGTTTGACTTTTATAAAAAGATCATCGCCGTTTTATATCGTGTGTCGTGTCGTCCCTTGTGTCAGGAGATGACGCAGGGCAACTATCTGTTTATAATATTTAGCAGTAATATCAAATAATAATAATAGACTATAATAATTTTTTGTTTATATATATTTTTATTTTGATAGTTGCGTTAGATGTATACTTAATATCAGTGCACACTATACAAGACGGGAACGTGAGATTTCGTTGTTGTTAGAAAGACGTGGAATACGATTTTGTTGGTCGTCCTGGCGAGATAAACGTATATAAAAGCGAGAGATAGTAGTATTGTGTGTTTTCCTTCCTTTAGGACGGGTTTACAACTTTACAATGAATGCGACGAATTGACTTTCTATGTATATATAGCTTATACATACACTGTAATGCTAGAGATGATATAATATTTGTTCATGTTTTTGTGTCTTTTTATCTGTAGACGACTGGAGCAGAATGAAATCACCGAAATACCACCCGGGGCGTTTTCCTCATACAAACGTCTTCGGAGATTGTAAAGACCCTCTGTTTTCATACTCACAATAAGTCATGCATTGATCTTTGTGTCCATCCGCTTTCCAAATGCACTAGCCTTTTTATTCGATTTCCATTCTTTGACAATCACTACACGATAGTTACCTAACCATTTATACCCTTTCTACCTATTCTCCAAGAAATGTGTAAGTATCCGTTTCACTAAAGCCGACGCGACAAAAATTGATTTTTATTCTCTTGTTCGCTTATCATGATCCTACAAAAACGTGATTTTCGAATTACACACAATCATTCGCTTGATTTACTCTCAATCAGAATCTAACAGACAAATTTCAACCATTTCTAAAGTGTTCATTTCCCAATTTAGATTTATGAATCAAATTTTAGTAAATAAGGACATTTCAATTTATTTTTCTTGCGAATGTTTGTCATTCCAACTACTTAAGCATGTTAATATTTACAATGCTGAAACATTGACTCAAAAATAGACATTTGGCTTATAAGCTTTGATTGATATTCCGTTAAGTTTTAAATAATTTTTCAACATCTCTTGCATTTTTACAGAGACTTGAGCAATAATCAAATTCAAAAGATTGCTGTGGACTCATTCCGTGGTTTAAAATCTCTGACATCAATGTAAGTCCTGAATCGATTATTAAATCATTTTGAATGAAAAATTACCGACAAACTAAGTTATGGTGCAATGCAACTAATATGTAATACTCTTCGAGAAGATTCTAAAGGCCAAAAAATTTATAAAATTAATTTTCGCTCGGTTATTTCAATATTTTCCTATACAAAATAGCCATATAGTAAAAAGAAGATCTGGTGAAGTCTGAAAATAATGTATTTAGTAGCCCATGTAACTTTGTTTGATATTTTAGCAAAAATTCCTTACGGAATCCAAATACTAATGTTATAAACAGTACAGCATTAACCCTGTGCCGATTGTTAGATGCGAACAGGAAAGAAGAGTGTTTGTAGGCTACGCAGTACATAGTTTTGAAATAAAATTGTTGTTGTATGATTTGGTTATAAGGGAGAGAGGAAGAGAAAAGGGGAGAGAGATGATGACTAAAATAATTTAATATACATAGCCGTTGATGTAGACATGAAAGTAGATGTAACGGAAGGTAATTTAGTCAAGAGATGATTTCCCCCTTCCATAAACTACCTTGCCATTTAGCATTTACTTCACAGTACATACTTTCCACAGACTACTCTCCGCAATATCCTTAACAAGCAAACCAACTCAACTCAACGCAGTCATCTTCGTCTCGTTGTTCTTTCCGCGTTTATACAAAACATGGTTGAGTTACTTCCCTGCATTGCTCTGCACTGCTGTTTAGGTTTAACTTACTCCACAGAAAACAAAATGAGGCTCGGCACTGTATTGTAATTGTATATTGCTGAGCTGTACGAAAGATGCAATCTCTCGATCGTCTCTCCCACACCACCACACAGCTTCCATTACTGTAACTCTTGTCGTAGACCGTAATTCGTCTGCTAACACCACCATCACACAGGATAAGCCAACAACTCGAGGAAATCGACAATCAGCACCGGTACAGTATGAGAATAATAAAATAGTGGATGATCACAGCACGGCGATACAAAATATATCCTTTGAATCCAATCAACATATTATAATTCTCGGATGTACCTATACCAACCAGCTAATTGCGAGTTTGCATTGATATAGCTAGCTACAAGTAATACGTGCTAGTATTTAAAGTGTGCTAGTATGGATGGCTAGTTATCTGTGAATTGGTAAGTGAGAAGGTACCACATAATTTTGTGTAGGTTGACTGGCCCAGTGTTTATTATAACTAATAGTTAGAAACGCTATGGAATCATCTGAATTATACATTCTAGAGCTATACACACATTAGCACAATAAATTCTCTCGCTAGAATCAGACTCACACAAACAACAAACCGTATAGAATTTACATAGAATTACACATCTTCACATACATACATAGGTACCTACTATAGAGATACTTGCATTTAAATATGACATAGCTGAACACATAAAGATATGTATTAATTCCAGCTACACAACATTATGCAATTTGGCATTCATATGCTATCAAAACTGACATTTTCCTTTTATTTGAAAAAACATTACATACCTAGGTGTATTAGACAATTTTATTAAAACATGATATTTTTATCTTTCTTTAGATTTAGACTAATGTTACTACTAAAGCACTGTGTATCTGTGTATTACACGAATAGGAGCGCTGGAAACAAAAGTATTTACAAAAGCAGTGTAGTGTATTAGTGAGCCACAAAGAGCTCTTTTGTGTTTGGAGGAAGGAGGAAAGGTTCATAGTGAGTTGAGTGTTGTAAAAGCCAAAGTTTAGTGTTAGTGTAAAGTGTAGCTACGTAGTGTAGAAATGAGTGTGGCAGAGTCCCAGAGAGTCTCATCTGTATCTGTGTAATTTCAGTTGATCATAATAATATCATGGTACTCTCTGTCTCTCTCTTTTGCTGGCCCTGGTATGGACACTCTTTGTATGTAGTGTATTGTGTGTATACGCGTGTATAAAACAGGAGAGTGTTAGGACTCTCCTGTTCTTCTGTTGCGCTCGGCTGATGCTGACTGAGACTGAATGAGTTAAAGTAGTAGTTGTATGTAGTAGAGTACCAGACAAGAAAGCAAGAGACTTGATGTAATTTTCGAAAGTGAATTGAGACGCGTTTTGGTTTTCTCTCTAGGGTTCTGTATGGAAATCGCATCAACGTTTTACCTCCAGGGATATTCTATGGACTGACTTCCCTACAACTCTTGTAAGATGCCATCCTTTCTATGATTTATGACATTTTGATGAGCACCTAATTTGCATACTACAATTTTCATACCAAAATTTTTATCCCTTTCCATTCCTCCTTGCTTACCTTAAATACTCTGCTCTGCTCGTGTGTATATTATACATGGCTATATGCATACTTTATTGATGCTTCTATACTCTTATTACACTCTTCCTGTAGTTTGTGTAACTCTACCTCTTTCTCGTCCTACACACATTCTCCCGTATGTATGGCATGGCACTTGCATGCATTCCAAATCAAATTCAACTTACGTGTTCTTATGTAAACACAGAATTCTAGTAAGTACACCACATTTTGCCACCACCATACCACCACTAGTTAAACACACCGTGGAATACACATGTATACTCTAACAGTGCTACGCTGCTTTAAGTGCATACTCCAATTACTAATAGACTATCATACTATGTGAGGATTATTAGTAGTATGTAGTGCAGATACTAAGATATATCATCCTAATATACATAGTTGTGTATTTTGTACGTGTAAAATATAGGTAGGGATAGAGATATACAAGTTAGAGCACTACAGGTACCTCTCAAGTCAAGAGCTGCCCTTCCTTCCGCTTGTAATTGTAAGCTCATAATATCATTGCCATCGGTGTTTATTATCAACCCTTCCTCCGCTTTGCCTTTTGTACGAAACAATCAAGCCTCCAATTTTCAACAAACTATTAAGTGCTGCAACACAGTAATTGTTTGTGGATTGTATAATTACTCCTTGGAAATTATGTTTTCCGTCTTGTGAATTAGAACTTTGCACTTTTGTATAACAATTCACTTTTCCTACATAAAAGGTATACACGAAATGGAGTGATTTTTATTAACATACTCCATAATGGGCTTTTGTTTCGTCACTTTGGCTGTAGTAGGAATATATGTAACACAATGCAAGTATTTAATGCATGATACTATGATGAGATTGCTTGATTTAATGTTGTGGCTACTACGAACAACAGACGGACAATGCTCGTAATAATTATAATTTATGTGAAATACTCAACTTGTCTGTAGAAGTGCAACAGTGTTGTTGAAAGCTCTTTATTGCAACATCTTTTCAAGTGATGTACAATTATACTACGTACATAGTAGTCAGGGAAAGTTAATTTGTTTTAGCACGAACAAATATTATTGTCCGTGATGCATTTACGTGGAGGTATAGAAAAATAATGGCTCAGTTGTGGTAATTATATTTATTTACATGTGTGTTTTTTAAAATGCATTTTACAGTATTTTGCCGTGTTCCTATGTAAATACAGCTTATGAAGGTCCACAACTATTAAATTCTAGTCAAAAATGGCAGTTTACGATGTTGGGCTACAAAAAAGAATGTAATAACAGTAGGAAAACGACATGCCATGTATATAGCCAGTTTGTGACTTTACCTTTATGTTTTTTCATCATAATGTGTGTTACCTTTTTCAAGGATGTAATGCAATGGAATATGAAAGTAGGTGGCAAAGTGGAAGGAGAACAAAGTTGTGCGTTGTAATAATGTCTGAGAGATTGTTGTTGTGGATATGCTAAGCATCAAAGCATCATCATCATCAAAAGTAAGTAGTGTGTAGTGTACATGTTAGAAGCGGTCATCACCACAAATAAAGTTTTTAATCGTAAGGCATCTTGTAATAATATCATATCATGTATCAACTGATTCAAATCTTGGAATATGATGTTTAGAGTTTAGAGCATTCAAAAGAGCGACTCTGCATGCTCGAGTCGGGTTCTTGTGCGTGGCCCCAGAGTTCTCAGCGTGATCCAAGTATTTTTATCGTAACTGGTGAAACGTACTTTAGCTTGTTAACGAGAAATGTTCATTGTAAGGTTCACTTTTTGATATCATCAGCAACAACATCGTGTAGACTCCACTTGTTCACCTGCACGTTGTTTATTAAGGGCCTTGTCTCCTTCCTCATCCCAGTCTAGGGCTGCCGAGTGTTGTGTTATGTTGGCAGGTCTATTTTCTCGCTTAACTATCATCAATTGAGTTACCACATTATGAAATCAATGCATTTTTTAACAAAATCCCATGTCGCTTCTTAACTCATACTTCCTAAGCTTGTTTAGATCTTTGTTTCTAGTTTCTGACGTTTTGTTTCAAATGTTTTAGTCCAGCAAAAAAGTTTTTTGAAGGGATTGTTCAAAGGAGAAACATTGGTCAGTCTCCTCCTGGAAAAACCATAACCAGTCGCAAAGTCACAATCTCTATTTATTGAGACGAAATAAAATGTATTTAATTCATACAGTAACTCTATCCTGAGGTTTAAGTATTTGATTTAAATTCTCAAGTCGTCGTATGAATTTTTAAGTATTTCATTTGTATTCAGGGTTTAAATACTCTTTAATCTTATTTTCAAATTCCGATTGTTTACAAATTTTGAATATAGCGTAAAAAGTTTATGTCTTAACAAAACTGCTCAAAATAAATGAATGGAGACAGTATGGTACAAATTGCTGCAAAACGTCTGGACACAGAAGGATTTTAAAAACAAATAACAAAGTGTGTAGGAAGAAGGAAAGTGTGTGACGACAAGTGTGTAGGAACAAAATTAAATATTATTCATGTGTGAATGCGAAATGCAAATCCACATGGAATTTCTAATGTAGTATATGCGTATGTACATGCTAGTGTTGAGAATTTCATTTTGCTACTTAATTTCGTGCGCTGTAGATACTGTATTTTGGTAATAAGTTTGAAATGTTGTGCATGTCATGTAGTGAGTGTACTGAGTACCTAGCCACAATGCACAAGTATACGTAACGTAACGTACACACATGGAGTATGAGTGAATTGTGCTTACTCGTAGGTTGTGAAGTAGTGCGGTTGTTGGAAGACTTAATGGGTTATCCGCCTCACCCAGCACACCATTATTTCCAGTGAAAACCCGGTGCTGTCCAAATTACGGCTTTTATGGGCATCAGAAGAAGGGCTCATCGCCATCGCTAGCTTCTCTTTAGCCACTCTTCACACAATATGTTGCTGTTGCTCTTTTTCATGTTCTCTGTGTTATGGTCCTTTAACGCTGTCTGCCACGTACAGCACTCATTGTCAATGTACCTACTGCCTACCTCCTCGTATCTTTCCCCACTCCAAATCTGTTTCGTCTGATTCATTGTATTGAAATTGTCCCTTTGTTGTTTTTACAGACTTCTCAACGCCAACCGGATCACTTGCATTCGTCGAGATGCCTTTCGTGACTTACATAACCTTAATTTATTGTAAGTGCCGAGAGAGCCAGTCCTCATTTTCTCACTACACTTTTACTTTATATCTTTATAAATATCATTTTAACTCCACCGTGCTATGATTAGTCCACTCTCTTTTTCTATTGCAACTGTAACAAAACACTTTTAGATGTACTTATACCTGATGGATTTACATGAACTTTTCTTGAGCACAAATACATAATGCACATATCAGTATATAATATATGGTAGAAGTGAGCTAATAATATTTGTATTATGCTTTAAGTATGTCTGCAACAAAAACATGTGTTGCAAACAACACTAATACTGAACTACAGCTTCCAAAATAACTTTAGTTCCCGAGTACTTCACCTTTATTTGTTTTTTACAAGTATTTTGTGTTTTGTGTACGAGTAATATCATGTCACATTGAATTCAGTACAGTGTGCATCATTATGTGTTTTACTGTGATATATAGTACAAAAAATGTTTTTGGTGCGTGTATGTAACATGTTTTGTAAGATGATATTGACACATCCTTTCTTTGATGGTCTCATTATAGGTCTCTTTACGATAATAGAATTCAGTCACTGGAGAATGGAACTTTTGATTCTCTTCGCAAGATTCAAACACTGTAAGTTTTGCCTTTTGCCTCTTTTTCCTACTGTAATTTTCTAGCAATCTACTTGGAGAAACCATTTGGCCTTCTGTTGCGAAGCCACTTATTGTCAAGTTAAGTGTAATATTTGGTCGATTGATAATAATGACCCATGTCCTTGCTAAGTGTAGAACTGGATTTTCTTCGTGTTCTAAATATTTCCTTTTACGCCATTACGATTACTCGTCTCAATTCAATTTAAATAATCACTCTACGTGTACACAATGGTATGTGAGTGCATAAAAACGAAATATTTGTAATGAGATGGAAGAAAGCAGCCTATACACACAAATAAGCTAATGATAATGTACACAGCGTATAAATACTCATACAAATATATATGGCCTAATATATCAATGTCTCGGTATATGCTAATCCGGAATATAAACTTGGTCAGACTACCAACGTCATTTTCATCGTCATCTTCATCATCAAATCATCATTGTGCTTCCGAAAAATGTGCGCACTCATTTTCTGTAGTTGGTTAGTTACCCTTCGTCGCAGCAGTAGGTAATACATACATGATATAAAAATAAGTGAGGTAGGATGTGCCTCAATTCGTATATTATAATATACACCTGTGTATTCTATACATAAATTGGTGTCCGTATCTATAAGTGCCTACAGGGATACTTCTGCTGCTACGTAAAATCTCGTATTCTGTGACAGAGCGAAGGCAAGATGGTTATATGTAATGTAATCTGAAATGAAAGAAAATTATGTGTAGGCTGAGCAGTGTTGGAGAAAAGATGCTGATTATTTCCCACATTCTTGTGTTAGTAGATTATTTTGAATTGCATTATATTACACAATATATTAACCACACTTGACTCGACTAGAAATAGGGTAAAGTGGTAACTGTTTGTAAATTGAATGTATTCATGAAATGGAAGAGCTTTTATCGAAAGTGTTGCTGACTTATTGTTAGTGAGTGAGTGAGAGTGGCCAGGAGTTTTGATTTGAGCTTAAAATGCCTTGGGCCATGATGCTTGTTGAGATTGCGAAACAAGGAGGGTATTTTATACCACTGCTTTTGTATAACAGGGATGTGCACTATATTATATTTAGATGTAGATGGAAAAAGGTATAAAAGCTCAAGAGTTTCAGCTTCCACACATTACACACAGGCATGCCATTACATAGACACGTAATATAATGCAAGGGATACACACTACAAAACAGCCATTCAGTTTGAACTTGGCTCTTTCACTTCTTAGATGAGATCTGATCAGTTTAGTCGAGTTTTGTTTAGCTCAACTACCAACAGAAAATTGAGTGGATTTACATAGGTAGGCACTCCATACATCTCTGTACTGCATCACTCCTCCGAAACAAATCAAGTCGACAAAGTCAAGAAGAAGAAGCAGAATCTTCTTCTTCCACTTCTTCTTCAGCTAAAGTCAGCGTAGAACTCGTCAATTGGGTTTATCCTCCGGGCAGTTGACTCGGCAAAGTGATGACTCTTTCAGTCAATATTCTTCCTTTGACTTTTTCCTTTGCACACTGCTCTTCAGCTTGAGCTGTGTGTGTGTGGACGTTGTTCATATACCTACTCACACACCCTCCACACAAATTATATTTATACTCATCTATACAGTGGAGTATAAATATAACAGCCTACACCACTACAGTAGTACCCGTACAGTAAGTAGTAGTCTTAGAAATAATTTTAGTATTACATAGTAATACACTACTAGCATGCACTGCATTGCCACAGATTCAAATGGACTAACAACGAGTTCTGAACAACAGAATCAAAATCATCCATCCACTCTATAAATATATCTGTATTGCTCATCTTATTTCCCATCTATGGATTCCTCACAACAAAACCCGACAGCCCCAAAAGCTCACACTCAATAATATTATATAAAACCTACACAATATATAAATGTATACGAATTCAATACACGACACACCTACTGAAATAGGTATGTGGTGTGTATGTATATTATATACCTACTATGACAAAAATAATAACATGAGTTCACAAACTAATATGATATGAATATAGGTATCTGTACTGTGTTGTGTGGAAGTTCTTTTGCTGTGATAACATAAAATAAATGTATACACCTAGGTATTAGTTGCAATTGTATAGCAGTGCTAATATATATACAGAAAGTTAAGCTTTTAGTTTTCCCGATGCAACTTGACTTGGTTTGATTTGGGTAGCTATAGCTGTGGTATAAATGTAGTGTAGTGTGTGCGAGTGAATGAAGAAGAAGGAAGCTACTTGTTCCTTTTCCTCCCCTTGCGTTGCTTTGCCTTTGCCTCATGTCATCCTGAACAAAATTGAAGTTTTGCAAGGAAAACGAAGACGGAAGCATCCTTTGCTTTACATCAGTCAATCCAATCGACCCATTCTGGTTATGGTGATGGGAGAGAATGGGATTAGGTTGCCTCCCGTCATAATGCTCCTTAGAAGTGTCTGTATGCATTCAGTCCGTAATATTATTATGTGTACCTTATACTTAGCCACCTCTCCACACATAAATACTCAGACTCAAACTACAACACAACAGGCCTACATAGAGAGAGAGAGAGTGGTGGTTCCGTCGGCGGTGGAAGTGGATGTTGTAGTGCGAGTGTTGTAGTTGTGTTGAAGCATTGAATGTATTTCACTATTTGGATGTAGCACACAGGACGAAATACGATATTCGAGGGTGAGATTCACTTATCTTTGCCTCCGTCGTCGTGGTAGTGCTAGTGGTAAAGTCGTCGTCGACGTCGTCGACTGAAATGAAAATCATTATTGTTTCGACCCAAAATCCCTCTTCTTAAATCCGCCGTGCCTTTGTTCGTCCGTCAACTGACTTCAAGTCACTAAGTGTCTTGTCCCAATGGATTTCCCTGCCTGGTCTCCTCTTCCTTTCATATTACCTGCATGCGGAATATAATCTGGATTCACTTTTTCATCTAGCCTCCTTCATACAACAAACTCACTTCAAAGTCTTCCAAATACCTACGACTCTCCACTTCCAACACTTTTTCTATAATAGGCTCACGTTGGCTAGAAACAACATGCCACGCTAGATATTTTCTTTAGATCTTCTGCCAGATATTATGTAGGTCCTTTTCATTGCTTTACACACACACCGCCCAGTCATTCGAAAACCAATGCCTTAGCCTTTCTTTATTAAATTATGCAGTTTGCTCGATCTCATTTTTACTTCCAGCGTTTTCTCAAATTATTTCAATATTGCCCAATCATTTCAAATAAATTATTTATTGGATTCATTTCAGCTTATTTCGATGGATTCAGCAAGTTTGTACAGAGTAAATTATACTGCAGGAATTGAAATAATTCACTTCCGCTCAATGAAGTAAATGAGTCCGTGTTTTTACATATGAAAGTTTTGCTCATTTCGTATTAATTCTTCTTATTGAATTAAATGATACACATTTTGCACATATACACAGTATGCCACAATTTACTTCTAAAGACTAAAAGATAATGCAAGAATAGCTTTAAGTAAGAATTTTCTTGTTTTTCGTATTACACATGTTTTCTCATTCTGTAGTAATTATCGCTCAGACAGAATTCTAAATTGTAATTTATTGTGCTTTACTTTTCCGTAAAATGCGCAATATTCTATAATATCTGTATGTTGTTTCTGTGTAGCCATACAATTATTCCTTATAACGTAGGGTTGTTTTATTATAAATAGCTACTTACTGCATAATACTGAAGGTAGTTTCAAGAAATATTCGCAAAACATCTCTACAAACCAAGTCATAATTCTTTGTTTGTCTTTTTCTGACCATAGCGTGCACACAATAATGTAAGGATAAGTTAGGATATGACTTTATTTGTAAGAAGATGCGATGTAGTTTCCATAAAGAGAGAAGGAGAAGGAAGAGCCATTAATTTTTCGTGTGCAATAAGCGATTTTACATTGTATTTGTGTAGCTACTTAGTCTTTCTTAGCATGAAGCTGATTCAATCTCTAGACAAATGCGAGTCTCTTGGTTGGTTTTCTTTTGAATCGCCGAAAAGTGTTCTCGTATGCAAATCACTCTATTCTTCTCTTCACAGAAACTCTACATGCTCGGTTTCTCCGTAGCACAACTATTTAGAACACAGACGTGAACACAAAAGATTGCCAGAAATTTAAACTGACATTCGGTTTCATATTGCATCAGGGAAAAGCGAAGACAATCACATTGGAATTCTGCCCCTCTGAAGTAACAACCTTACGGCTGTCGTGACGCTCACACTACAACAAATGCGGCTTACAGTCACTTCGTCTTTCTTCGTCGCTTATTCTTCTTCATCGTCTTCTTCTTATTCCCACCGTCCTAATAACAATCCTCTATCGAGCTATAACATCTATTACGTTGTTTACACCTCTCCACCTCCTTACCACAACTCTTGTACTCAAGTAACCTTGACAACACTTTATTCCCTGTACAGATTAGAAATCCAATTAAATTCTAAACAAAATTAGTGAAGCCAAAATATTCCTGCCAATTCAAAATTCCACCACCATTATGTTATGATAGCTATATTTTTGCTTCATTAATCTTCTTTAGAATTTAATTACATGCCTAACCTGTAAAGCAAAGAAATATAGTCAAGGTAACTTGTTTGTACTAGTGAAAGCTGCATCTTCATCCTTCCCTCCATCATCAATGCATTTCCATGCAGTTCCTTGTTACTACTACCTATATGACTCTGTCGAGTCTCCCATATGTATATACATATCAAATTAAAAGCAGTTGGCTGTCAATGAGCAGAAGACGAAGAAAAAGCTGGAGGAACATAAGGAGTGAATGAAGAAGAAGACGATGATGATGATGATGATACCGAACAAGAAGAAGATAGACCTGGGCTGAGTGCTTGTGGTGTTGGTGGTAGAGAGAGAGGGATTTACTTACTGTATTATTTTTTAGCTGTGGTTGTGTATAAGTACGAATGTAATGGTGGAAGCACATGGCGGGTGTAGGTATATACCTATTTACACGGTATTCTTGTCTGTCAACTGAAACCCGTCAACTCGAAAACTCTTAACATCAAATGACTAGTCTCATTACTCACTCGAAGACATCACATTACATTTAACAAAGACCCTCCACTAACAACAACCATCTTCACAGTCACCAGCCACCAACAAACTTACAACTTGAACTGTTACTCTTCTTTTTCTTGGCTTCGGGCTCATTCACGATGCCATATCAAAATCCTGTAGTTGAACGGAATATTAACAACTGTTGTTCTGTTTTAGTAGTAGGGCGCTGCTGTGTGGTTTGAGTGTGAGAGTAACATATGTGTATGTATGTATGAGGCTGAATAAGCTGAATGTGTGTATAGTTGTGGAGCACACAAATATTTTATTGCTACATGCACTACTCTGTCAACCTTAGGTATATATAATAGTAGTGTATGAGATGGTAATGTGTATCTGTAATTGTCAAATCTGTGCTGTGACATTTTTCTCATGGTCTGATGCCTCGCTGAGAGTTACATGAGCGAGTAGGTATTACTGCGTAGTTAGTGTAAGAGAATTTAGTGGAAAACTGTCACAATCATTAAAATTCCATTACAAAGATATGTCGAGCTGCTAAAAAGAGATAGTGCAATAAATCTGCAGAAAGCTGTCCAACATTACTCAATGATGAATAGTTACTTATAAATTGAATCTTTGCTTTTTTGGCTTAATTATCAAACAAGGACAGATATAAATTTCATGTGTCGTGGAGTGTATTTCTATGTACAGTGGTTAATTTAGTTATTAGTTGGAATTTGCAGAGATTGCTAACATATTTGTAACTTAATTTGTATATGTACACTGACAATGAGTCATTTTTATTAGTCGTGAATGTGTTCTTTGCAAGAATAATTTAAAAATTTGCATTGCAAAAATATATTGAATGAAGTGGTGGAAGAAGATGGTGATGAGGAAGAGGAGGATGAGACTGAGGTATAAAAGATGTCTAAAATTTGTCTGTGATTGTAATAGAAGTTTTACATGAGGTCATTGAGAGGACATTCATGGATGAGTGGAAATGCAACTGCGGATGTGGAGCAGAGTGAGCTAGTCGTGAATGACATTGACAGTAGTGTTGGTTGACAGGTGCACTGAAAAATAGTTGAAAGATGATAATTAGAATTGACAAAAACTTCAGCTTCCGCTTCAAAGCTTAACCAGGACAGAAGAACTTTTGCTGCAAGTCGTGTAACTCAAGGAGCTTTTCCACAATTTCTTTATTCAAATACTAAAGATAAGTAGGAGTAATATTACGTAGTAATAAGTAAAAATAGTCACCTAGTTGTGATGTAACTAAAATCTTTTCAGCTTTAAAAGATCTTTATCTATAATACCTATATACAGAGTTCCAGTTTTCAATATTTCAGCAAAAGATGAAGAGAATTTTGTTACGGGCCAAAATGAGTTTTTCTAATAAATTGAAAACATGAAAAGCACAAAACAAGTTGATTACAAAATGTGTCCCTGAGGATTCCAGAGTAAATTGAGTAAATACTGTTACAAAGAAAATGAAATGATTTGTTTTCTGTACAAAAATGAGAGTAGCGTTGTGCAATCTAGAATAAATACTGCAACAATGCTATGTACAAGTTACAATTGTCGTCACTCGTACGTAGTTTACAATACTACAGTGTCGTTGAACTGTGAGAACGGTAGCATCCTTTGTCATATATTACATAGAGTGATAGAATTTTATAGTTTGTTTATATGTTCGGAATAATAATGTAAATTATAAAACATTTTTCGGGAAATGATGAAGGTGAAGATGAAGGTGTTGGTTTACTTGCCGAGCTACATTGAAAAGGCTGAAGACTACTAGAGATATTTGATAATAATATTATGGCGTGTCAAACGTTTACTTTGAGACTTGGGGCAAATGTCGCATTATTACTGTTATTGCATTGACTGGTAAATTGTATGAGATTTATAATAATATTGCAAATGTACGAGTGGAAGTTCACATTGGGACTTTGTCAGACATGTTTTCTGTTGAATGGAGGACGACGACTGTTGTGTATTTAAATTTAATATGTAGCTATAGTGAACTACATTGTTACAATAGAACATCCAGTCTGTGTGCAGTGTATGCATGCAATAAGAAAATTATATTATCATTATATGAAAGGCTGACTGTTTGTTGTTGAATTGCAGACATTTGGCTCGAAATCCTTTCTTTTGCGACTGCAGACTCCGTTGGTTGTCAGACTACTTACATCGTAACCCAATAGAGACGTCTGGAGCAAGGTGTGAGGCACCCAAGCGAATGCAGCGGAAGCGGCTTGCCTCCTTCAGAGAAGATAAAATGAAATGTAAGTTCCATTCTTTGCTCAACTCAACTCAACATACGCTCCTTTCAGCACGTCTCTCTTTTTTCAACTCACTTTCTCCACTTTGACTCCTTTTCGTCAGTCTCCAGCCTTTTCCTCTACATACACTCTCAACACAGTCACCTTAACAATCTCCAACTATCCAGTTCTTTTCCAGTCTTCTTGTCTTTTTGATGTACACTTCCAGTTTACAAAAACTCTGCCCATCTCTGATATTCTTTCTAGTATGCATTTCACGACTACTAACATATTATTATTTGCAATATATGACACCATTGTCTTCATGTACTCATAACAAGTTCATAACGTATGTAAGTTCAATACAATATAGTACTGATAGCCATAATAATATGATATTTGCAAAAACATTTTTCATTCCATTTGCATTGTTACGTTGCATGTTGGAATCAAAAACAATTTCTTCCTTTCTCTAAATACACAGCAACCTCAACGTTTTGCTAGTTTCTATTTCATCATGTGCAATGTCTACATGTACACAACATTTGTGAATTATATATAGTTATTTACTGGTGTAGTTTTTCTGGGAATTCTTAAAATGCATTAAAAGTCATTCCATTGAGAATGACGCGGGTGGGAATATATTGAGAGCATAGTTTTTAAAAGATTTTATTTTTATTATTTCATGTATGGGCTTTAATTTTAGTTGCAATCAAAGTTGCTTGTGTACAACATGAAAACACTACTAGCGAAAAGAAGGATTGTCGATTTTCTGGAAGTATTAAATTGCACAATCAGAAAACACAGGTTGAGGTTTGAGACGTATATTTGCTCAATTATGGCCATGGTAAATGAATAGAATGATGATGGTAGAATGAACTGTTGATTTCTCTGTTGGATATTGGATTCAGTAACTTGAGAAGGCTCTTTGATATAAAAGAAACATTTATAGTATAAGTAGAAAAATGAAGCCTTAGTCGGTCAGCGCAATTGAACTAACAATGGAAGCCTTAATTGCGCTATTATTGCCTTCTTCAAGCTCTATTCAAAAGATAAGACGGCATGGCTCAATAATCACATATAGGGATTTTAACAACCTTTCATGTAATGAGTATAGCAGACTTTAATATATCTAATAATAATTGTATTTTATAAACCCCCGTGTTGAAAGCCGACTTGAACGCAAATGCCGTAACTAATTTTGATTGGAACAATCTGCAAACATAATAACATGTTGACGTGCCAGTTAATTTTCTTAATGGATACATTGCAATTCATTGAATCCTTCCGAGTAAAATACCAATGCATATAAGGCTATTATTTTATGCTAGTCTTTTAAACCTCGCAGACGTTTATTTGTTTGCTATGCAGACATGAAATAGGATGTCAATTTTCAGAATCCAGACATAGCGAATTTACTAAATTATTAACAGCTTATAAATCTGTAAGGATTACCTTACATGAGTCCTCGCAGATTTGTGTGTATTGAGAAAGTCGTAGTTCTGCTTCATATGGACATTATTGATTATTTAATAGCATTGAATCTGCCGTCTCAAGCTACAATTCTCTATTTGACCGAGAATCTTTACAAGTACGCTTTGTGAAGAAGTAGGTGGAAGCCCAAAAAAGAAATAATCTCGCTATATTTCTTTTACTTTTTGTCAGTCTCAGTCTCTATTCCTTGACTCCATCTTTCTCACTCGGAAATGTTTTCTGTCTGTCTCTGTGTTTATTTAGTTGAGTTCCTGACTTCGTTTTCAGCTCGGCCTTACTTGTTTGTAATGTAACATTTTCGTGCTTCTTTTGATCATCTTTGCAGATTGGGCTGTTTTGAATTATACCGTCATTAGTGCCTCAGCACTTGGAGTTTTTCTTGCTCGCCTTTTTGTATCACCTTTTTTCTTGCCTTTCATGTTTCATGTTGTTCTGAAACGGGAGCATTGCATCCCTATGGTCCCATAGCACTTTTAAAAATATACATAATGCAAGATAAAGGTATACAAGTCCATTTGTATAAGCCCCGTCTAAGAAGATCTACGTGGAATAGGTATATCCGAATCTGAGCTAAATTTATATGTACACTACATTCTTACATCTATTTGATGGCAGAGGCATATATAGAATGGAACTTGTGAAAGAAATGAAATGAATGCTGAAAAACTTTGAGCTTAATCACACATCTTGTTTCGTATTGTTAACATGTTGTAAACTTTATGTGAATAGTCTTTTGAAAATAGTTGAGCTTAATGAAGAAAGAGATGAAATCTGAGTTTGTAACTACCTACTTCAGCTGGAGATGACATTATCTTGATTTACCAAGTTTCTTTTCTACCACCGCTATATCCTTCTTTTCCTCTGTGCATTTCAACCTAATGCATTTGTAATTTAAAATTGCTTGCACAAGTGATTAATTTGTTTTCAAGTACTGCACATCAAACGCAGTTGACCCATTTTTCCTATAAAACTTTTTCGATAGGTATAGGTACGTTCGTCAGAAATAATTATTTGAAAGTTTGTAGTACATTTACAGCGGACGAAAAACAAACTTAAAAATTTGCTGTGCCATGATAATTCTTTACTTGGATTATTAGCAATTATTAACTACAACGAAGTTTGATGAAAACACTTTTCGTTATCAAAATGCAATTAAAATAATTAAAACAACGCTTTGTATGCACAAGTAATTACAAGTCAATTTAAATTCACTTAAATCGTTTTTACTAGTTTTTGCCGTTATTATTTTGTGCTGATACGGATTTGTAGTTTCATAAAGACAACATTTACATTACGGCTCACTTATGATGTTCCACTACACACAACTGTATAATTACATGATTGTAGTAATATCATGAATATTCTGCTCGTCTGCCCAAGCAGTAAGTAACTACGTAATTTTCCATTATCATTGATAGTTAATGTTTTTTAAGTTTACAATGATTTTGGACTGAGCTTGACAGCCACGAAGTGCTCGACAGGAGCGACGGAGATTTTTCCCTTTTAGGAAGAATTTACGAAGTGCCAGAAGTCTTGGAGATTGTCAAGGGCAGTGAAGAAATTAAAGAGTGAAGTGGGGAAAGACTTTTATTAAAATATATGGGCATGTTAATGTGGTCAAACGAGGTGTACGTGCTTACGAAATGAAACTCATTAAACCAAGATTCATTCTTGAAACCATAATTTGGACTTTCATGTGGAGATTAGAAGGAGTACGAGCGTCCTTATATGGACAAATGAAATGCTTAGTTGTAATAGACTCATTCATTCCACACACTGTAATATAGCCATGCTGCCTAAATGCAAATCATGAGCTACATTATGGCAGCATTATATGCATCTCTAACCTACTGATGAAGTTCACACACATCTTACATACTGCACTTGCTACACTCCAGCTAACTACTACTACCACACTATACAAAAACATATTAGCCCTAAACTTTTAAATTATGCTTTACAAAACTAACTGACATATTTATACTTTGCGTAGTTGCAAGTGTTGAAAAGCGTGAATTAATGTATCACTCTCCTATAACTTTGTACATAAGTAGATACATACACTCTTCTAAACAACTTAAATCTTTCACTAACTATAACATATCCAATTCTCCTGAAAAATATTTTGGGTGTCGCAAAACATTTTAGTACAATCCCACATGGGAATAAAGCGTGTAGCTGCTATATATACGTACCAAAATTCAACTTCTGATATAACTTAAATATATGCATACCTACATGAGTTTTGTGTGTATGCGAAGAATTCTACTTAAATCTTAGTGTTAATTTGCACGAAATATGAATGAAATGTTTTATTATTGACTTTTGAATTTCCCATTTTCATACTAATGTGTACATCTATGCATATTAACACGTATTTGCATTATTATTTAGATTTGGATTTAGTAAAAACACTTGAATTTTCGAATTCTTGTTTTGAATCAATTAATTTGATTTCGGGCGTTGTATTGTAATAAGTGAGGAAAATGAAGTGTGTTGAAATTCATTCATGACAGAGACAATCTACATACATAAGGGTGACATGCTTGCATGTACAAAGAAAACAAATAGAGTAAGAAATGGTTGACGGAAGAAGGTTTGATTGTTGTTTGTTTGTTTGTGTGTTGCAGGCGATGAGGAAGATAGCAAGACTTGGCTAAATGAATGCTCCGATGCGAAATGTCCTGCTGAATGTGTTTGCGAAGGTAGCACGGTTGACTGCTCCAACAAAGGACTTCGTGAAGTTCCTCAAGATCTGCCTGAACAAGTTACTCATCTGTAAGTAAACTGCCCTCTCTTCTTCTCCTTCTCCTCGCTGCCCCCATACATTTTCCAATTCGAATCAAAGTTCCTGTCTTGTCTTTCCCTGCAAACCATTTATACAAAGATGTGCTGTGTACAGAAACACAAAGAGAGAGACTAAGCATCTTCCTTCTTTTCCCAGAAGAATATAGTTGTAAACCACCCTTTTGTACACACAATTGTAAATAAAGTACCTACACACAAACACAGATACGACCTAACAACCAAACACGAGTTCAACTGCATATCTATCTAATCATCTAACTTAACCCCTGCTCATCCCATTCCATCTATTTTCTTCCGACTCTCTCTCCAATCCTCTCAACCACTATACCACTTAACCCATATACCTACCTCCTTCTTCCCTACACCATCCCTACACTTCCCTCGTACATCCAAAGTGGAACAATTGATAGGTAGGTATATTCGCTAATGCGTATTACAATACAATGCACTTACAATCAACAAAGTGCTCCAGTACTAAACCAAGTGGTAGAATTTCTCTTGTTTTCTGTGAGCACAAAAATAATTGTATTCGTCTATATGATAGATATATGGAGTGCTTGTATTACATAAAACATGTACTAGGCATGTAGCAGGTACTTATATTGCAGAAATAAAGGACCATGCGAAACAGCAATTATATAATGTATTGTGTAATATATAATGCTGTAATCTCCATCGTATTTACTTGTGGTGCTTTTATTTGGACCAAGTCGGCCACGGATTTCTAGTTTCTCTGACTCTAATTAAAAACTCGGCTCATATAAAGGGATTCACTCGTCAGAGACAACACTAGCTCTAACTCATTATTTTCTTTGAATACTTTCTTCCTCAACTCTCACTCTCAAGGGTTCATTTTCAAATACAATTGAATGGCATGAATTTGGGTAGTGACAAATGGGTGAATCTGCAAATTTGAAAATGAGACCCAATCCGATGTTTAATAGTAGGTTTTGACTTTTGTTGTTTAAAATACAAACTAGGTACGTAATAAAATTCAGAATTAAGGGGTAGGATGTGAGCATTCCTAGCTTTAATATGTCTTGGTTAACTAGTA
>JAQFYB010001467.1:0-32295 GCA_034694085.1 Pogonognathellus longicornis | reverse complement strand
ATTTTTATCTAGTGTAAACTGAGGTATAACAGGGGGGGGGGGGTTTGGACCCGTAAAACCCCTATGTAGATCCGCCATTGATACATTTTGTTTAACTTTTAAGTATTCCTTAAGCATTCTCCTCTTAATTATTTATCTTCATACAAAATCAAGGTGGAAACGTACTTATGTTCATACGAATCCAAGTAGAAACGCACTGTACTGCTGCTACTTAATTCATTTGCTTAATTCTGTATTCTAAGGTCTTTGGTACTCATAGCACAAAATGAATTTAGCTAACCAATGGTGGTAGAGTAAATATTACTTTTTAAGCAGATAGTATAGTTTTTACTTAGGAACGTGTTAAGATTTAAATCTCCAGTTCACAGTTAGATGTACAAGAAACTGCTCCGAAGTGGAAATGCTAGTGAAAGTATTTTCCGAAGGGAAAGTGCTCTAAAAGAGGTAATAAGGTAATAGTATGTAGAACGTATCCCCAATACGGAGTTGAACATTAACCGTCAAACCCTGCATCGTATAAATAATAATTTGTGTTGGCACCAAACGACAAGCAAAGCTTGCCGACTTACCAAGTTCTCAGAAAACATTGGTGTATTAAAAGCTGAAAGAATATCCTGTTTCAAAGTTAGCTGCTCATTTTCATATTTTTTTTACTAAGCATTGTTTAGAGTAATTCCTTTGTTTGCCAACATTCAGCCAAAGTTCAGATAAAGGCATCCCTAACCTCGGCTGAAATATATTGGCATTGGAAGTCAAACCTTTAAATTGTACCGTCTTTGCTTTTACCCACTAGTCTGTTTCACCTTGTTAAATGATGTGTGTAAACGTAATTAATAATTGTTATACCTGAGTCGGGTACTCATTAACTCATTAATGCACGAACTGTTGATAAAAGAGGTTTTGACCCTTGTGACATAGCCAGTATACACAGCAGACAATGTATACAGCTTATATACTATTGAAGGTAGGCTATATGCGGGCGGTCAATAGGTTTTATTTTCTCATACTAAAGGCAATGGATCTAAACAAAGGCTACAATTATTGAGATAATTTTGGGATTTCATACAAATAGTGGCACGTTCATGAACAGGTGTCAATTTTACACTACCAGTATTTTTTGCATGAAAAACCATGGGGTTGAGTGGTTGCTATCATTATTAATTCATTTTCTAGGGTAATTATACCTAAAACCTTTAACTTTATACACCAACCTTAACCTACCATGCATGGTCCAATCTAAAACTAAAGAGTCAAGATTTGCAGTTTCGTAAACTGTCTCACACTTACGCCCTGACCCCGACTATTCGGATTGGAGATTAGAAAACTCATTTTACCCCATGCATACTAGATGAGATGAGAGACACAAAATACATGGAGATGAACATGAAAATAATCATGATATTCTTCATACATAATATTTCTCAATGTCAATTTCTCAAGTTTAAAATAGTATTTTATGGTATTAATGCAAAACAAATGCCGTAATTGCCGTATTATTTTAATTTGCAATAATTGGTCATAGATAGGCTATATTATAACATTTAAAAATTTCGACTAAAACAATGAGTAAGATAATTACTATTAAGGAAAACTGCATGCCGTTTTTCATAATATAGAGAATTTTGTAATAAAAAGCAATAAATTATTAATAGGCAGTATCTTTCATTGAATTTAGGCTAAATAATACCTATAAGTTGCCTATAAATAAGTTAGTTAACGAGAAACTCTATAATTAATACATGTTGGTGTGTTGGGTGAATTTTCCCTTAAAAGTATTATTTAGCATAAATAATAACATTTATTTAAAAAAAGTATAAGTATAAAATGGCAAGTAATGCTTTTTTATTCCATCTGTGTAGTCCTTTTTGATCGTTGAAATTTTAAACTGACATTTCAAAGATACCTACTTAACAAACTGTTGAACACAGAATATAAAGGTTAAATTTTGAAGATACATTCTCCAGTCCCCACGCGTACAAATTACAAATAGGGCACAGTTCATTTATTAAGTAGCGACGAAGGATCGGATTTATAGGAAGAGGGACGAAGGATCGGATTTATAGGAAGAGCGTCGAAGGATCGGATTTATAGGAAGAGCGTCGAAGGATCGGATTTATAGGAGCAACCATGTCTGTCTGTCCGTCCGACTGTCTGTTGTGCAAAAAAATTTCAGTAAAGTAGTATTTCTACTCTGCTACTTTCGGGGTCAGTTTTTACAAATTGTGGCCTTCTAGTAGAATTAGTATCAACGTTTTCTATACAAATCTAGTCTTCGGATAAAAATATTATTGTCGTCTCACAGTGATAATGATAATCATTAATACTATAGTAATTTTCGTACAACAGTCGCTACGTTTTTATACTGTTGTATAGTTTATTTTCTCTGATACTTGCTAAATAATGCTAGTGCTAGAACGATATACCTGTATCTGTTTATATATGTACCTTTGTAATAATATCATCACTACACTAACACATTTGAGTTAAATCGCCACAATAATTTGTACCCTATATGTCACCTAGCCATAACGTTTGTCTGTACTAGTACGCGAACAAACACATATAGCGTAAATATTGTATACAGTTAGTTCAGTCTCATCTATTTTAAACTGAGTAGCTACCTCAGTCCTTCCTTTTATACATAATATTATGTGTGCTAGAAAAAAGTTGTTGTGACAAATTAACACTAACTTGTAGGTAATAAAATATTTTACTATAGGTAATAAAATAATTGAACAATATCCTTCTGTTTATACAGCACTCCTCTAAGTTCCCTCTTGACACTTGAAATTAACTTATTAAATCAGTTGTAAATATATAGCTGAGAATTATTGATATTATTTACCCGTTTCAATTTCTGCTGCCTGAAACATACAATAGGTATTATCTTATAGTTTATGGCACCGGCAATTAAATGATGTCCCTGCTCATGCATTTTACATCACGCTGGTGGCCATGCAAGGGCATCTTATCAAATCGTCTACCTTCCACCACAAACTTAATTATTTACCAGACTTACCTATAGGTATTATACCTATATATTATACTGTTGTTTGCATGCAATACATTAAACGATTGGTACCAGTACATTTCAGTTCTGAGCATAATTAGAGTGGATGAGATCACTGACATTACTAATAATATATGTCTATCTGTCTCTTTTGTTCAAGCGTGCTAAGTTCGGCGTGGCTGCAGTTAGCACTCAGTCAGTTTACATGTGATTGAACTAATCTAATAAATCCGAACTTGTTAATAATAATCTTTCATTAGGTATTATATAAAGACTCTATCAGAGTTAACAATTTATCCTTGTTGAGCAGTTAATGGTTAAAAGTAATAAATATCAAGACGTGCAACAAGACAAGACAAAATGCTTGTGTATCACCTGCACATGCAAAAAAACATCCAAGCATCCAGACTATCTTCAATTCCCAAAACAGTGGAAATATACATATAAGAGCAAAAAAGCAGAGACCGGAGAGCATGCAGAGAGCTACCTAATGTATCCAAACCATAACATTATTCCGGCGACGTCAGTTGCTTAGTTCAGTTCGTGTTACATAAGTATAATGCACGAATACACCTCAGGTTCAGTTCAGCCCATGCAATATAACTTTACACAACAATTTTTCTCTTTGTTTTACCTTGCCTTTGTAGTACATACATACAAATACATACATAATAGCTACTTCACTCTAAACGTGAGTCTCAGTCAGCTCAGCTCACTTCTAATACTTATATACACAGGTACAATCTTGTGTAGGTATTAGAATTTATGCAGGTACCTACCTTATATCATAGTTAGTCTTGTGCATACCTGATACCTACCTACCTTGCTAAGATATACCTATGAGTTATACCTGAACTACCTTTATTTGTACTACATGACCGTAGCAAGTTAAACTATTGATATTATACTTTACATTTACACTACAAGACCGGCTGCATTTATGCTACTTGCTACGCAAGTTTAATTACTTTCACCTTCCTGTAATAAAGTGATTTTTGTGAATCTTTCGAGTGCTATATTTTTGATTACAATGTAACAAGAATTCGTATTGTAAGCGTACAATACAAAGAGGCTTCATCATGCACTTTGTTTTATACTTTGTACATAGGGTGGATTATGCAGGTGCAGGCAGGCAGCACTCACAGACATGAGAAATGAGAATATTATGTACACATTATACATGAACATAGTTTAATGTATGCGCTAATTTACTTCTTTGTTAAATGCTCTGACCACGATCCTACCCTACAATTAGTCGCAAATGTTATTATAGATGCGTTGCTACTGGTCTAGTGCACACGACAACCTAAAAACGCTTGTCTGACTATCACTTGTTTCAATAACATTGTTTTACTATTACTAGAATTGAAATATCTCTTTCTACATCTATCACTTAGGTCAGAAGAATGTCATGTGAATGTTTCGTTCTGTGCAATTAGCTTTCAACAGCTTTCTTATATGATTTATATGACATTCAATGATGCACGTGGATTATAGGTACTCAAGGTAGGTACTTCATTCATGTATAACATAAGATTACTATTATTTATGTTGTAGTGTTTTCATAATTTGTACTTTTTAGTGTAGGTAACTGTATAACTCAAAACTGTCAGTTTACAGATAATTTTGCAGAAAATAATATAATAGTTCACAAAATGATATTAATTATTGGATGAATGTAATTAATTGTAGATATTAAGTAATACACATAGATAGGTATTACTAATACATACAAGTAGTAAGTACTACATAGTAGGTATACATTAGAATCATCAAAATTGTGTTCTTAGGTTCCATTGTCATAAAGAATTGTTTCATTGCTTAGAAAATGAACAGATTAAGTTTAGAGGTTTATTAGCTTATTATGTAATGTCTATGGGTTAAGTTAAATCTAGTGCGGGTATAAGTATGTACATGGTTAAAGGAAGACTGAGAGCAAATAAATGCAATATTTCATGTATGCGAACTAAATGTACCGACCTAACAACGTTAATAATGCAGCTGAGTTCCCGAACTCACTCCCACATAGAAATAATAACATAGACTTATAGCTCGTAACTACAGTGTACAGAGTACAGTACATTGTCTAGCATAAAATAGGTAAGCGCATGAAAACACTGTGTAAAATGTGAGGCACATTAACGTGTAATGATAATAGTAATAATAATACCTCAACTCTTGGGTTTAAAACCATCTTGCATTGATGTATGGACAAGAATCAGGGTCTTTCTACTTGTTCTATGAGCGTCGCATTACATATTGAGAGTGTAAAAGGTACTTTAGCAGCCACTTTGACTGCATCAGCCTACCAGCGAGTAATGTTACAGCAAGCTTACAGATATGGTATGGTTATGTGCCTTGTGCCTTGTGTACAAGTTGAACTAATACGCGTGCAAGCAAACCAACTACTTCTCTTTTGTCTGCACTCTCCAACACTTTTGGAATTACCATAAAACAGTTGCACATTTGCTTGCATAATACAATGTTTCCTGTGCATCCCACAAATATACTTTTAGTACACAATAATATAAATAATAAACTTTAATTTTAGTTTAATGCATTGTCTAAAGCTAAACACGCTATATACTTCTTCACAAAATGTGAAATGTTTATTCTGTAGTACATGTTACATAGTACAATAATTTATGGCTTAAAGTGTAAAGTAAAATGTGAGGATTTTGTATGAGATTATTCTATGTATGTAAGCAAGGAGTGACATTTAATATGTACATAGTAGGTCTAATAGCACATGATCTCTTTAAAGTCTTTCATCTGGAATATTGCTTTCATTGGGCCAGTACTTCAAGGTGCTAATTTATAATTAATTATCGTTTCTAACCTGTTTGTTAGAGTGAAGCAAGTTAGTAATTAATGAGGAATTCGTGTTCTTGCAACTATAGGTTGAAAGGTATTAGTTTAGTTTAACAGGGAACTGTATTGAATTGAAAGTTTATTATGTCTGTAGGTATTGTATTGATGTTGTGCTATGATATGATGTTATACTACAATATAAAATACCTGCTGGTACCGACATGTACAGCATTGTTCAGAAACTAATCGGATAATTAGTAAATGATGGTCATTACTACCAACCACCCCTATGTCAGTATATCCAAGATAAAGCCTTCAGTACATAATCTTCGTTTCATTTTATTAATCACCAAACTTTTAAGGATAATAATTATAATATGATTTAAGGAGACACACATTGAGATTGATATGGATTGAGTCAGAAAACTTTGATATCTGCACTTACTGTAGGGAATATAATATTGTAGGGTTTAATAATAGTGATTTGCTGATTTAGTGACTCAACTATACTTATACCCGCATTTATATCTGTACGTCTTAATCATGTTTTCACAATATCGCTTCAGCCTTGATTGCTAAGAATTTTATGCCAGACTTCACAAGCTAAAAATAAATAAATACCTATAAGTATTCAATTATGTTGTTTTGTTTATACTCAAGCGTGTTTGCACCAGTTTGCGGATGCTGCACTTTAAATGCAGACAGGTGAGAATTGGTGCCTTTCACGCATACACTTTGTATGAGTCGCTCTACACATTGAGTGCACAAAAAATGGTAAGACTATAACATCAAGATGTGCCACCTTGCTTTTGTCCGTTGAGTCTCGTTTAAGAAGTGGTATACAAAGTACATAGTATACAATTGTACAATACATATACATACATATCTTTTTGAGCAGATAGAATCAAATCCAGTGTAAATATCAACTGCAAATGTTACGTCTAATTAAAATACGTACTAACACACGCCTACACTATACACTTTAATGTATTTTCTAAAATGCTGGAAATATTTGTACTGTACTGGAGATCATTCATCCGTCAAAATTTCCATTTTCTCTCCTCTTAGACTTACAAAAGAATAAAACAATAATTTCTCTGTTTGCTCTGCACAAGGCTAGTATTGTTGATTTTGTGTTCAGGTTCATAAGAGAAGGTGTACTACATAATGGAATAAAATCCATTAAAAGTTATGTTTCAAGTGCAGTCGGGTTTTCGTAAAAGGTGATCCTGACTCACTAGCAGAACGGAAATTGGTAAATCTTAAAGAATCATTGTAGTCGTGCACATTAGCATGATAATACACAGCATTGATATCGGTAGAACATACACGATACTTTAAAAGTCACTACATAACTTCCATGCACATATTGACAATTTCGACCAAGCTCCGCTCAACCCTCCATTGTGCTCTAATACAAAGCATAGCATTGTGAATTGTTTGCGTTGTAAAGGAATAATGTAATCTAATTGTAGCAAGAAGAGTATAAGCCAGTGATACACCAGGGATATCAACCGACAACATGTATTCTATCTCTACATGCTTTCATGTATTTATATTCACAAAAACATTTTACTGCTAGCAATAAATGCTCCATTTCCCTCTATTACTAGATACCATAAAATTTTCACTTCAATTAATTGTTTTCACTGACAATGTATCTGTGTTTCTATTATTCATAGCCTACAGCAAATTTTTACATACAATAATCCACGAACATAATTGTAAATATTTGTACTGTTCACAACATGTGACACTCTATGAAGGTGGTTGTGTAGCAAAGAAAGCAGAAATGTAAGAATCTCACCAAAATTTGGGATTAGTATACATGAATACTCTGTTTCGGTTGTACATAAGATAATAAATACACTTCTGCATAGCTAGTGTTGTAGTAAATTGTAGCAATGTGATCCATGTTTAAAATGTCAATGGAGTAATACAAGAGAAATGTAAGCCGTAATAATTGTATGCTTGGTAATTCCATTGGATTCGTGTTTGAGTGTAAATTTTGATGGGTTTGGGTCGTCGTGTTTGATTCATTTAGTGCTATATAGTAGCTGCAGTGTGTTGTGTTATGTGTAAGAACAAAATAGTGAAGCAGAAGGCAAAGTATGCATTCTTTCCATTATTGCATTACTTACTGTAGCTATGATAGCTATTATACCTCCAGCAAAGCTTAATTCAGCGTTTCAAGTATACTAGGAAACCCACACAATGTATTGTGTATATACACATAGGAACTTTTTATGTGTGTGCAAGTGTATGTTTGTATGTTGTGTGTGTAAAGTAAGTTAGTTACTTTAGTTGTGTAAAAGGAAGGATACATGTTATACAGATACACAGAAAATGGACAGACATAGTCAGAACCGAGGCAAGGAATGGATTGAGTAGGGGAACGAAAGTTGGATGGAATGGAAGGGAGAACGAACGAACAGAACAGCCGAAGATAGCTTACGAATACATATTACTGCCACGGCAAATGCTTAAGTATACACACTACACTCTATCTTTTGTTAGGGATACCAATTTCTGGCAACTTTTACCAACTATACCTTCCTCACAATCCCAGTCTTTCCTTCTCACCAACATATCCAACATCAAATTCTAACATTTGTATTACACTCACTACTTGTACATTCGCTTCTTCCTACATAACCTGCTTTATATCTATTTATTCCATTTATAAAACTATCTGTATCTGCCAATGTTGATTTAATAGCCAATGTTAGAATGGCCATTAAAGTTTCAATTCATTTATGTCAATACATACAATATTCCTGTAGCTGTGTGTGTCTACATGCAACTTTATTAAATTGCGTTACAACTTTAGATCCAGATATAAATGACAAAACTTTTCTATTGTAGCTTATAAAAGTAAATTAAATTTTTGTTATTGTGAATTCGGACACATTAAATTCATTAATCGCACATGCAGATGGACCGCCTAGGTGTAGAGCTTCATTAATAACGAGCATAATAATAGAAATATTAAGTTAAAATGAAAGTACTTCACTAACAATAAGTCCACTTTATTGTGAATTCAATGAGACTGCATTTTGAACACTGTATAATGTATGTAAGGAACACAATAGGAATAAAGTTAATCCCTGAACAATTGTTTGCATATATTAGCGAATGTATATGGTACAAAACGAAGATGTTTTTGTAAAGTGTTTTTACAAAGAGGTCAACGCTATACGCACGCAGCTACTTGCTACGCATCGTAGATATAAACCACGCCAGTTTCCTTCGTACAATTACACACATTATGTATAACAGTCAAAAACATGAAGCATATCGCAATCCTACATATAAAATGAAAGTACATACATTAACTACCCTTTGTAGCTAGCATAGTAGTATTAATCAATATGTAGAGTATAATAACTACAAATGCCTACACATAAAAGATGAATATTTGGTGTGGCACATAACAGGAATGGATTTGAGATTATCACCTACGATGCTCTGAGACTAATCAAATGAACAAGTGATTAAAAGGAGATTTAAAGTGTATTATATGAACCGAATCTCTACACCGAGTCAGCTAATGACGGAAGATAATATGATGATGGAACATGATGGTATGTACCTTAGGTATATTATGCATTCAGGCTAAATCTTCCTGTTGTGTATAAGTAAGTAGGTATTAAATCAGTCCTCGGCTGGTGTATTCCATAACGTGTGTAGTAAAAAAGCAAAACCAGTTTGAACATCCGGTAATGGGCGCACGGTAACTTTTGGTAACCCTTTTATTACGGACGAGCGGACAGGACAGGCATAGTAAAGTGAGGGAAGAAAGGGCTATGATCCTACATTACATACATATATCCTAGCCAAGCAACTTGTATCTTTTCCTACATTACTACCACTACTTCCAACTACATGGATATACTTTAGCAGTTTAGACACATTGTGTGAGTAGCATGAGTAGGTATACGAGGCAACCCTAACTAAACAGCTAACACTGACTCAACTGAACACACGAAGAGAAACCTGGGTTGACTATGACTCTTATACTAAAACTAAGCTTGGGTTGGACTTAGAGTGTATGTGTATGTGTAGTAGTATCTGTAGTATGTAGTAAAAAGTAAAGTACAGGCAGGGAAGACAGGGAAGGCTGTATAACACACACATACATATATATCTACACAAGCAAAGGCAAAATGTAATGTAATGTAATGCAATAGTGAAGTAGTAGAATGGTTCTAAAGGAGAGTGTATGTATGAATATAGGAGGAATATACATAATGTGTAAGGGAAGACATGGGAAAAGCTGGGCTTTGTATAAGGACGTGTTGTAGCAGTGTGGTAGTACCTAGCAATAGTGTGAGTGTAGTATGTAGCTTGGTTTTGGTAGCTTGGGTTGCTTTTGCTTTTGCTTTGCTGCTCGTCGGTTCAGTTCTACTAGAGTTGTACTCTACAGTACAGTTGAGATCAGAGGCAGTGTGAGTTGAGTGAGTAGTAGGGGCGAAAACAAACCAAACTAAACATTTCGAGTTGAAGTTGAACATTCAAGTTGAAAACAGCTGCAGTTCTCCAGCAAAGCTAAAGCTTCATGCAAACCTTAGGTAGAAGGTCTTGGTGTGTGTGTAGCTCTTGCTGCTACTGCTACTAAAGCTGAAGCTGTATTTGTCTGTGTGTTAAAGTTCTCTCTTCTCATCTTCACTCACTTCACTTGAGTCATTCATATGAACTCAAAGTGTATCCAAAGATCTCATCTTCAATTTTCCCATGACTTTCAATTGCCGACGAACGATATACATTTGTGTTCGTGGTTTGGTTTTGTGCACATTGTTGATGGTGAAGATTTTGCATACAAGTCGTTTGTGTTCGCACGCTGTACTTAACTTATGTGTAACCTATTAGTAGTATACGTATAGGTGTATATATATACGGGAATTGTATACACATTGATAAATTTTTCGGCTTTTGTGGAAGCTGGTCTAGTAGAAGTTACTGCTACCAGTCTGTATATCTGTAGACCGACATCGGGATTCCTTTGTGCTGCTCTCAGGATGTAAAGTGAGCTTCCTCCAGTTCGTTCGTATTATAAATGCGGTGTAATTACAAACTCTTTTTGGAGACGCGTCTTTGGTTTTTGTGTAGTAGTTGTCTTGTGTAAGTTTGTAGTAAAACAACGTGAATGAGAGTGTGAGTGGATTGTGTACGTGTGTCAGTGTATTCTAATGTGTTCAAAAAGTAGTTTTAATTAAATTCATTTGTCAACAAAGAAAAAGGAAAGAATACTATTGCTATATACTACTCGTGGATCAATCAACCAGTATGAGTGTATGAGTATCAAGTGTTTGCAAACCAATGTGTTGTTATAATTTTCATTGAGTGTTTCTCATTTGGGGATAAATCTTATCTCATGCAATGGATTCATAAATATTTCACCTAAATATGCCACAAGACTATCGCTCTTCTCAGCGTAGACAAGGTGAGAATATTATTTTCTACTTAGGTATATACTAAAGTGACAACCCATAGGAAATATGTTTATAGCTAGAAGCATGTCTGCTCGTAAAAGGTTTATCTTTTGCTGTGCTCAGTGCACTGTTCAAGTTAGATTCGCCTTAGTGAGTTGCTTCAAAGCTGCAGAGCTGACTTGAAAACAAAACTCAAAGATGCTTTGAAAGTATAGTGGTAGGTATTTGTAGTAGGACTTGTATATATACAGTCAAGCACCAACCGATTCGTTATGGCTAAAACTTATCTGTTGATAAGTACCTACACTACACAAACTCACAATTATTGCCATATTAAATGAAATGCGATTTAGAAAATGAATTATAATCTTGGCAAAGAATGAAAATAGCAAAATGTGACTTTACAAGTTGTTCTGGCAATGTGCTGTTGGATTAAGTCAGGAAAGTACTTGTATATAAATGCATTGTTTCTCTTGGATGGCTTTTGGCATCAGAATTCATAGCGTTTAGTCATTAGAGATTAGTAGCTCCTCTCCCACCATTATGCGGTTAGAGCAGATTACAACAAGACTGCAAATAATGTATTAGTATTACCCAATATGTAGTTGTAGCATGAACTTTGCAAACAGTCATTGTGCACTGTACACTCGTCAATTATTTATTAAATGTGTTTCTGGAAATTGAGCAAGTGTACCTATGCACATAATATTATATAACTCAAAATATACATGGCAATCTAGCTGATTTTATTCCAGTAGATTTAAAGACAGAAATCCGCATGCTGTTAGAATAATTAGAATACCTAGGTAAATAATCCACAGGGGTGTTTCCAGGATAAAACTAAATGTTTAGAAAACCATGTGGATGTATAAGTACGTAGAACAATAAAAGTGCTAAAAAATAATGAATCCAAGTTATTTAACCCAGCTGAAGCACATAATAATATAGTAAAAGATGTTGTGAGATAACCAGTGGGTAAAAACCGGCATGTCAGTGTAAAACCAGGATGATTCCAATCCGACTCTGCTGTGTTATTCTTTCCTTTGCAAACAGCATTGATCTGACTGGCACTCGCAGGTTGAGTAATACAGATACACATAGTGTGTGTATAACATCCTGTACAATACTTATAAGCACATAGTGTCGCCAGAGAGAAACTTGTCAGACTATCTTGTACATCCACATGTGTGTTTGTATTGTGTGGCAAAAAGGAACTCACGTTTTTACTGCATGGATGAATTAAAGTGTGATTTCTACTTGAGTGCAGAGTAAAACGAAATTCCTTTTTGGATTTCCTGTGACGGTAACAACACATATTCTCTGTACCTTCTTTACTGGAATACAATTCAGTAATATGCTACTACACGTTCAATGCTTTAGACTATTTACCGTTTTTATGAAATAAGTAGTGTAGGTTGGTAGGTATCTTTATACAAATATACATTCCTACACAAAATGCAATATAGGTATAAGGTTAAGTAACTGTAAGAATAAGTATTCTTTGACTTGAACCATACAGTATTTACACTTGACTTTCTCAGTGAAACATTTATTTACTTAGCTAAATATATACTTACTTAGTATATAAAATATAGATGCAATGTTGGAACAAATACTTAATATCCCTCTTTTGCGTACTAAGAACCATTTATTATCAATGTTTTCGTGGAGATCCAGTATTTACGGTGGTTATCAACATTTATTTGGAGCACGGAAACTTTCTACAAGGGAATAATAAAATAATGAGGTGACAGCAGAGTACCTTTATATTCTTTGCTAGCAGTAGTGGGTTACTATTTGTACTTATGGCTTAGAAAACACGAGGAGCAGATGGGTATAATCTTGCTAAACAACGAATCTTCCGAGAAAAAGCATTCCTTACTTTGTCTTCAACGTATACCTACTACATACACATGATGTAAAGAGCTTCACATAAATTCTAAAATAAATTCTCCCATCGAAAGATAATCTGAGTATTCATATTATTACAGTCTATTACGACTCAACAGCTAATCAGATTTCTGACTGTTGGCTCATTTCAGTAAATACATAATCCAGATTTTGTCACAGAATAAAATATCGTTGTTCTGTTGTATAAAACCATACACTACACCTAAGTATATAGGTTATAGGTATGTAAATTAAATGCATAATATTAACATCTAAAAGCCTAAAGCGTCCTGTAAGTGGTTTGGACTGTTCTAATCTATGCCCAAGTTTGTATAGTAGTATTATGTAACTAAAAAGGTGAAAAGGAAATAAAGCAGAAGTGTAGTGGATGTATTATTGTTTGAATGTTGAAGGCGAATGAGAGATACTTACCGAAGCAATTAAAAAACTCATAACAGACCAGTAAATACATACAACAATGCATCTATCTCCCTATTCATTCCCCCGTCACAGAATACTACGCAACGCAGCACATCATTACAGAGAAAAGATCCTATACAGGATCCCATACTTTACTTTACGCCAACGTGTATTGTGCTGAAGGAAATAAAAGCGCACATCGACGAACCGTTTGCGTTTGCATTGTTTAGTGTCATCTTCCTTTAGGCTTTAGTTTTAAAGTATGATAGCGCATTCCTAGTTTTTCCACATAATGTCCCGATTTTATATGCCTCAATAGTCTTTGTCTCTTCAACTGCCAAAAACCATTTTTAAGAAGTAATGATAAGACTGTTCTTGATTTGAGAATCATAAACCTGAGACATGAGAAGCAGCTACTAATAAAACATTGTAAAGTTGTAAAGTGTGCAAGAAGAAGTGCTATGAGAGTGTTTATGTACAAACATGGGAAATAATATTGAGCATTACGTTACACAGAGGTATGCCTTGCAACACACAAGCATAGCTCATATATATAAATACCATTCGTAAAGTACATGAGTGTAGTAATAACGAAAATATTATTACTGCTCACACCGTGGCATAAAACACAATTTCTTATAGTGAGAGAGTGAAATGAAGTGTAAGAGTGACTGTGATGATGATGATCGCATGCAGAAGGGCTGGCTGTAACGATGTTCGAGTAGCTCAAGTATTGTATGGCAGTATTATAATATAGAAATGTAAATCAACGGTAATAGAAATGAAATCTGTTTAACAGAAAGCAGTATAAACGGACAAAAATGTGTTCTATAAAGTACCTTTAAGTTTATGTGAGTGTGTATAGGTACAATGGGTAGGTAGTAGATAGAGAGGCAGAAAATAACAGCATAAAGAAAAGAGCAAGTTATGTTATGCAGCGTAGTGTGTGTGTGTGGAAGCATAATATAATAAGTGGTTGTTGCATGTATGTGTTGTGTATATGTGTTATGATAGGCAATAGGCAACTAAAATTTCACAACAAAAGAACATGCCGATATAATAAAGCTGGAGGTAATACGTAAATTGTGTATTGAGGATGAGGCATTTCAATTAACCATTAATGGCTAAAACATGTATATGTACGGGCTGTCGACGGTGTGTGCTTATGGCTGTGTGTGCGTGTGATTCTTTACTAGGCAAGGAGCTCTATTATTTAATGTATCCCATAAATCACAGACAGGCTGCACTGAAGAAAGTGCCGGTACGCTATTCTGGCTCCTTGGAAAGGAATCACGACATGAGAAAAATGATAATGACATAAAAGCTCTTCGTCATTTCTGATTTTGAGTTTTGCGAACTTGGCCCGTTTGCTTACGTTTACACGATTTTTCCCTACCAAACCAAGCTAAACCAACCAACCAAAGTAAATCGTTGTTCATTTCATTCCATGAATTCCTTTTTCCTACAATACTCCACATTGTCCACATAGTATTCCACAGCTTCTCCTAATACTCCTAAGTAACCATCCTATAACACACCAATCCACTACAGCACTATTGTGTGGACGAGACCTAATAAAATGTAAGCTTCCGATAACACTGCGCATTGGATGTACTTATGTAATGAATACCGCCTGTATAGCACACCAAGAGATGTGTATCCATGTGTTAGACTCACTATATACTATGTAGTAGTAAAGTAAGTGCTTACTACTTTTAGTCAAGAAAGAAATAACTTTAGAGTTCAGAAGAAAAGGTCGTAGTGTCATTTGTGCTTGTATAACTTGCATCATATGCTTTTCTAAGATAACATAAAGATGCTACATAAAATCATGAGTAAATGTGTACTAAAGTCTTTCGATTTTAATTAAAGATGCGCATTACTACGTAGTACAAGTAAACACACACAAGTAAGTGTGCGTAAATATCTTTCAATGATTAAGTGTAAAAGAATGTTTACAACTTACGTCAGTTTCCTTCAACTACTCTGATATAAACACACTACACGGCTTTAGTTGTAGCTACATGTAAATTTTCCTGATTCCTACAGCCTTCTGAATGCAAGGGAATTTAAAATATTCCACACATCCTACTTTGCATTCTATCCTACTATATTCACCTACCTATGTATAATACAACAAATACGAGTATGTACTCTCAAAATATTTTCGTCGTGTGGAACGTGTTATGTTGTAAATTATGATAACATTTAATAAAATATATTATTGTGTAAACTAGGAACAAAACAAGAGCTTATGGTTGTTTGTTGTTTGAAGCATTTAGAGTTGTAGTTGTTAAAGGTATAATATTCCATTATTTTGTGCATTATATTATATTTAGTTATGTTATATAGTTGTACACACATTGAGAAGGTTCTGCTTGAGTTCTCTAGTCAATTCCACTCTGTTTCCCTTATTTATTCATGTTTATTGAACTTTAGTGTTGTGGTTTTCTCTTTGGCCTTTATTCCCTGATCGTTGTTTTGTTGGCTTGTGTGTTTGCTTTAGCTTACTTAAGTTTAGTTTAGTTCAGCCTTGCCTTGTTGTGTCTTTCCTACTTTTTCCTGGCTGTCCTTATTTCATTTTCCTACCATCATCCTCCACACACAGCTTTTAATATACTTGTAAGTATACATATTTAGGTATAATAGATATATTGTTGAACTTGTAAAAGCCAAATGATGCATCTTTGGGATATACGAATCACTTGAGCAGACTTAGCCCTAATATTAAATGCAAGTAAAGCCAAACGAAAGCAAAGCTCAGGCAAAGAGCTAGACCAATACACCACCATACCATACATACGCACCTTTCTAACCGCAGAACATAAAGCCTCTTCTATTCTACACCATCATATGCAGCAGAGCTACAGAGACCAAGTCAAAAGAAGGCTTGTTTTTTACCACCTTGATCACCATTTGTCGTTTGATTTTTTACATTGTTGCCTTTGGCTGTTTAAGCCATCCCCATCGTCGTAGTATAATATAGTATGTATGTATGCACGCTTCATTGCATGCACACACAAAACAACTACAGAATTAATCTACAGCATATAAAACTTGTTTTACAGTTGTACTACTAGTAGTATATATTATTTAAATATTTATTTATTACAGCCGTGTCATGTGTATCTTGTATACAGATATGCATAGGTACAGCTTGTGAACAATGATCTACTGACTACAAGTCGATTAATAGCTCTCGTGAAGTAATTAAACTGTGTATGGCAGAGAATAAAGACTGATTTTCTGTATTGAGCACCTATGTACAATGTAGTATAATTTTAATATCAAATATCAAGCATAGTGTTTATTAGGAGTGAAGGAGTGTATAGAGATGTCATAATTGAAACGTACTTGTTCGGTAGTTAGGTAGGAAGATTTGACAGAGTATTGAAACAGAATTCTTTTTACATGAGATGTGTTCTACGTTGTAAAAAGATAAAAGTCAACATAAAATGTTCATGAGCGAACGAGTAGGTAACATGGCAGAAACATAGGTACATTCTACATAGTAGCTGCTATATCACATTATTACTTGTGTGTTTGCAAGTGAAAATGTAGGAGGTAGTATTAGGTAGGAATAGTAGTGTGGTGGTAGTAAGTAGTTAGTACGTGGTTGGAAAGAATTGCTTGGAAAGTAAAGTGTGTATAGGTACATCGTTGTATGTACTTGTACTCGTAGTGGTAGCTACTAGTATTTTGCGAATCTGCTTGTAGTAATAGCAGACTGTAAAGATATTCGTTTCATTTCATGGAAAATGCACTGCGTGCTTGAAAAATACTAGCAAATGACGATAAGATAGCATCTGCATTCATTCTATTCAGTCTGACATGATTAAAATGAATAGTGTGATTAAGCGTACTTTACTTACCTCCGTATTAGAGTATAGTGCTCTACACACTGAACGTTGTATTTGTATATGAGGGAATAATGTAACTTGGTATAAGCGTAGTGTTGGTGCAGTTTGGTGTAGGAGAGTGTGTGACTGTGTGAGAGAGAATTCTGTGTAGGAATAAGCTGAGGACGAAGCAAAGGGAAGGCAAAGCAAGCAACTGAACTGAACTGAACCGAGCTGACTTTTGATAGGAACTGGAATTCTTTAGAATAGAAGGAGAGTTGAAGGAAGTTCTAGATACTTGATGAAAGGAAGTTGAGTTCTCTCTCATACAATCGGCTGGAGATTCTTAAGCTTGCTGCTTTTCCTTGGTTAAATGTCGAGCGAGAATTTCGTGAGCTAGAGCTCATCTTTATAGCAGAATCCTCAAAATGCTTCACATCAAACACTTACTGTAAAATACTATACTCTAACATTACTGAGACTTCTTCTTCGTCGTCTCTTTTCTCACTATTTCTCTACTGTTGTGAGGATGCAGTATGCACGGAATACTTATACGGGTGTTTGTGTGTAGTGTGTAGCAGAGTAGCAATGGAGAAGTGTGTAGTGAAGCATAGTACTAAAGTACACAGTGCACACAGATAAACACATGATATACAAGGCTGTGTCTCAGTCAGACTTGTGCTCTACGGCCATGTATCTATTTACGTATGTATGGACTTATTTCGAGGTTAGAGAAGGCTTTAAAAGCTATTCCCAAAGCACAAAACTCGAGATAAACCACTAAACTCAAAAAGTACAGCTTGTTTTAGCCTAACCTACATCACACCCACACCGCATCAATTTAATCTCCTCCACCCGTAAACACATTCTAGTCCCAACTAACTCTCAACTCAATCCTTTTTGCTGTTTTGATTTGTATCCAATTGGGAACTGACATTTTTCACTAAGAAGTGTCACTAAATTACTTGATGTCTGTTTTGTTTCATTTAGAATCTTGTAGTTCATGTTAAGCTTTTTCTTCTCTCTCGCACAATTAAAACGGAAAAGAATTCTCCTTGTTTACATTCACAAATAACACAAACTCAATATAAATTTCATTTATCAATTCATTCATCCGTTCAACCTATAAATACTCAATTCTTTGTTGACACATCAAGTGTCGCAACAACAACCTTAGGGTGTGTTTTACACCAATTTATAGCAAGAGTTCATAATTAGGTGGTCTACATACCTACATTGAAAAACTATATTACTTTGGCTACACAAAAGCGACAGACTGCGAACCACCTTCTTGGCTTTACTTACTTTACTTGTTATGTAGAAAGATGGGCTAGGCATAACCGGCTGTTATGTATGTACACTTTTAGGTACATTTCTTGTCACTTTATTGCAGCGTCATTTTAGTCAACAATTCCTACATTGCATAGGGAAAGCAGTTGGCGACTTTAATTACATTATCATTCAGTTTTTAGTTGGTAGTTCTAGTGATAAAAGTTATAGTTTGCCTACAGCTTGTGCTTCCCATTAAAAATTGTAAGCACCACATACAACATACGCTTTTCGAAATCTCTGAAAGCAACTCTCGCCAAGGCTCTTAAAAGCGTTTCAATCTCTTATCATATCTACAAAATAATTTTGATAAAACAGTTGCACCAGTAGTATTTATTTAATGTAAGAGATTGTTTGGAGATGCATAATATACCTACGTTGTGTAGATATGAAAAAATTCATAGGTAGGTAGGTACACGTATTTATTAAGCAAAGTAGTTCAACGGTAGCATCATCCCTTGTGGAAATGTGTGGGATTGCATATGATGTTATTATTTGGGTTTGAATGTTTAACAGAAATACAGGTTAAGAATTTCACAACTCACTTGTCTTGTTGTCTTCTAAGAAGGACCGTGTAAATATGAAGGTAAATGTTGCATACCTCTAGGAAACAGCCTTGAAAGATGTAAACTCAAACGAAATGTGTATCTCATACCTCTCAATAAATGATATACATACCTTAATTCATTTCTCACTATCTATCAAAGTCATTTCTAAGTTCTAGCAACGCATTGTAGAATTAAACGAATTAGGTTATGCTCGTTACGCTGAACACAATTGATTATTGGTAGACATCAAATTATAAATTATAACCATATTATTCTTTAGGCATTTGTATTTTCTTCGAGCATAGCATAAGGCATGATATAAAGCAGCTTGTTTATGTTGAGCAATGTTCATATGTATACACATCAACCAAATGGAATGGAAACGTGTTAAATGGATTTAAAAATGCATTTGTCATTTCTGCGTTGTGTTTCACAGTATAATTTCAAGACTCCAGATTGTACTTGAAGGAAGTATACTGCTCTAGTAAAATTTGTGAGCTTCCACTCATTACAAAGACTAGCGAAGCTCATAAAAACACACATTTACATTTTCACTACAAATTACAGTATAGGTAAATTGGGAAAACATTTGAAACGACTGTAACTTCCACTATAAAGTTTATAGGCGGACAGTTTTAGATGCGTTTAAGTGCCGTTTTTGCTCATACATAGTCAATAGAAGGACTGACAGGAGCTAGTAAATCCTCCTGGCGTGCTTAACAAAACATGACATGACATGCCGCATAAAAAGCTCATTAAAGGACAGTGTTTGTTCTTGTTTCACCGGACGAGAATTGACAAATCTGTGTTGAGATTGAAACTCTTTCATACGTACTACAACTATATTCTTATTGCACTTAATAACATTATAAGCAACTATTTCTCCGAGTAGTTTACCCAAGCACCTACTATACTCTATAACACATCTCTAGGAAGATTTGTTTTTCTTGTTGGTTGTGGTAAGTTCAGAAAAGATAAAAATGTGTGTGTATGTGTCTGTGTACTCACACGACTTCATAATAAATATCAGTTATACTCGTCGTATTTGTAAAGTACATAATATAGTGAAGTAGCGTGGAGCAGAGCGTTGCATCATTCATAGTATTAGTAGTGAGATACCCTTGGATTGTGAATAGTGATTGCCCACAACAACAGTAGTGGTGTAGGCTGTTACAGCTGTAAGAGTGACATGGAAAGGCGAGTAGGAGGCTGAAGCAAATGGTGACGATAAGAATGAAGAATATTGTACTTTGTTATGTTTGTGCACTTTTCTATTGTGAATTTGTGTAGCCGCATGGAAGAGCTATATCATTGTTTAGTAGAGTATAAGGAAAGGCATGTGTAGCTCACTCACTTCACTCTCTCAGCTCAACTCAACTTATTCGGCTCTCTATGTCTATAGACTGTGTCAACTCTATCTAAAACTCAGCTATCGACCTATGTGTATGTATGTGTGTGTGTGTTGTGCCCAACTTGCCGAGTAAAGTAAAGTAAACTAAACGAAACCACTACATATATAAACAACTGCACTAGATATATAGGAATACACGTACATACATACACACAGTATTCTCGTATGTATGTGTATGCCTATGTAGTACATGGAGGACTAATACTAGTGCTATATAATATAATAGGATATCACACAAGACCATTCTGTCAAGCCCTAAGTACTTTAGGGAGTAAGCATCCGGAGACATTTTGATTTGAGATAAGCTCTTATGTTATTCTGTGCAAGCAATGCACAGCAATGGGTTCTTCTCTAATAGTCTATAAAGTAGCAACTATCCTGTGCTTTGTACAACTCACTCTTTTATATATTGTCAATTGTATTTACGAAACACAGAACACAGAAACACCATAGAGAGATACACACAATACTATATATGCAAGAAGATGGTGCTACACTTACGTTTACACTGCATTACATTACATTATGATACGTGTTCTTGTAATACTAGTATCCTAGTAGTGTGTATGAAAATGGGCCTTAACTCCAATCCCACTATTGTTGTGAATGAACATTGAAAATGATAATATTATAACAAAATCCATTGTATCTCTTTTTGCCTTGCTTTTTCTGTATTGTATAGCTTGATATGATAAGGATACGTATCTTGTGATGTTCATGCAGTCATATACAAACTCAATGTATGTAAGAGATAGGGTGGATATAACAATTTTGACTGTGTGTAAATGGTGAGACTGATATAGAAGTAGAAGATATTATGATCCTGATGTAGATATAGGTAGGTATGAAATAAATACAAGGTAGGCTAAGAAAGGTAGTAGTAGTGTATGATTATGACTGACATCGCATCATCACACAGAAATTTTATGCTACACACTCACTACTGCCTTTCCACTCTTCACATTTCGCCATGCAATTTGCTCTTTTCTATTCAAGAGACCAGTGTAAGCCTTACATACAAATATACTCATTTGCAAGTGCTTAATGTACAAGTGTATTCTAACTTGCTTTTACTTAGTTCGGTGCAATCTGATACTTGCAAAATTTTGATCCTATAAACTGGGAAACAAAACTAAAGTATTAAACAATTCAAATTGTAACTGCCATTAATTTTTCAGATTCTATCTGTATGTTCTTAGGTATTCGTATACAAATATTTGATACAGCTATAAAATAATTATTCGGCAAAAGTTTATTTAGTTGAATTGTAAGCAATGAAAAATTTAACTAAGTTTTAAAGCGACAATGTACAAATTGTTTTTAGAAAACATTTGATTAAGATACCTATCCTACCAACTAACCTAAAGTGCTTGTGTTCAAAGTAACAAAAAATTCAGGTGGAATAAGAAGGATTTACATGTAGATATGTGTTTGATGTGCATATTTTAGTGTTAGGGCATTATACAAATATTAGGGCAATCAGAGATACATAGTACAGAAGGGTATAATATTTTGCAAACATAAGAGTGGAGGCATGTAAGGATCTATGACACATTGTGATCAAAAGCCATTCTGGTGTTTTTCGTCCATATTTCGTGTTGCTAGTAGGTGGTGCGTGTACTGTTGAGAAACCTGCAGTATTATGGTTGATATGGTATAGAGATTGCTAGCATGAACTTTGATTGTAGTACGTGAAGGTGTACATATAACATTATGAGCTACCTGTACAAGAGTCTTGAATAGTTTTGGCAGAGCTAAGCTCACTCATTGTCACTTGAATTTAGGCTAAACGCAGTAGACATTACTTACTATCACCATTAGTTAAACTATACACCAAAAAGAAAAGTCGGATCACCACAATTCACAACATGGAGAGACATTTCGCACACACACAAAGTCGAATTCTACGGTTGGTTTCCTTGTATTTATGTTTGACTGTGTTGTATGCAGTGTAAGTGTATCTGGGTTCATCTGAATGAGAATGGGAGAGTATATACATCATTGAGAGTCATTATCATCATGATATGAGATTTTACCATGTTTCTCCCCTGTTAGTGAACTATATCTGTGTGTTGTACATTTATTTATTATAGACCCAATCTGCAATCATGTAACTAATACAAATGGACTTGATGGAAATTTTATTGTAAATTCAATCCAGTTTATATCCCTCTGGGTCGTGCCCGCGTGCGTATTATATCACACACATGGAGGATTCGTTTTGGTGTTTAGTTATCAGCTCGAGATTTATTCATTGTAGTTCCCCGCCCTGATGCTCTCCCTCGGATGTGCACGTAGTAGTAAGCTCTTTTCAAAAGACTCTTATTACTGACTGATGCCAATGTACTAAAGGGAGACTTAGATTTCCCATACAAAGCTGATCTGGCAGATTTAGAATTTTTCTCGTTGTCAAATACGTCATTTTATTGCATTCGCCTCTTATCAAATCAGATCATTTAACTCGACATGTTAAATCTAAGCTGAAACTCTACCTGTGTCTACTTCATCCTTGCTACAATACACACACACAGCATTTTCCGCAAGAGTACTAACTAAGTACTTATATTCATACTCTATACACAACAGAACTTTCAATTACCATATTATCGACTTCATTATTTATTACGGTAACTCGCCAGACCCAGGCTGACGCATGGCGCAGATAATAAATAAGTATCTGTCATTCTCTGTCGTTCCATGATTGAAACGAATATTATTTCTTTACACTTTTACACACACATCACTTTGGTTTGTTATTCAAAGATGTAAACTTTTGTAGTATCATCATTAATAGCATTGGAGATTAGTAAGATGGTGTCAACCAACTTTTGTCACAATATTTTATGTGTGTGTGTGTGTATCTGTACTTACATCTACAATCTAAACACAGAATTTCAATAACATATTATTGTGTTTCTGCTGTAATATGTATACAATCATGATTGCATGAGTTCACATGATATTTTACATAGAGTCGTGATTGTGGATGATGCATCACACACATCATTCATATTATTGTGGGTAGGTCATTTGCAGTGCTGTGATTTGTAAAGACATGGTACTTATACTGTGAAGATAATGTGGCGAAGAAGGATATCATATTACTTTTAAGTAAATACCATTCCATTTTACTGCTTACTCACATCCTGTAATAAACTTTAGAAAGGACACAGTCCATGAAATGAGAAATGAAACCTATCGTATGTGGTATGCCATTGTAGAAAACAATTTCATGAGAGCAGTCATATTATTATGATAATGATATTGTCTTCACTTTTCGTTTATCTATGCGTGTAAATGCAATTATGTACAGATACATTTCACCATATCATAGCTCTGCGTATTTGTACACACACACACACACAGATATTTCCCTTGAATATTTGTTCTATCCATCTATCTACTTACTTTATCTCCAGTTCAACACAGAGAGGCATGTATTTGTATTTGGTTATCAAGATTGATGGTGGTTGCTAGTGTTCAAACCAAGTGTCAACCAAAGCTTATCCTGCCTTAGTCTGCAATTGATGGACGCACAGTTAAACAAATGAGCAGTTATTTGTCTAACAAATAAACTATAAATTGTTTGGATTTCTCTTGGAGTTAATGACTCAAACTGCACTACAAGTGAGTGTAGTCAATCCAGCATTTTAGCAACTACTACAACAAGCTTAATGTAATTTAGAGTTAAGGCATGGCATGTTGGATGACATCATGCATTCTCGTCTTTATAAATAATATTCCTTGCAGTCTTTCCTAAACCTTTTTCTAACGATTTTTTCTCATCCAGTCCTATTCCGACCCACCTTACCAATCGTGTGTCAAATTGAAGGTTAAATGCTCTCTACAGCTAACCGAACTAATAAAACAACCTTCATTTTCAAGCAAAAAATTGACTGCTAAAATCTTACATATTAGTTTGCACTGCAATATTATTTTTACATATTATTAGGTATATACATGTCTGTGCAATATACTGAAATTCTACTTAAAAATAATCTTAAACACTTATCCAATTAAACGTACTTAATTAGCGCACAATTGAAACAGGATTATCTGCTTATGAATAGCACTGCAGTATATTTGAATGACCAAAACAATATTCCACAACGCATGATTATCACATGCTAATAATAATTTCAATTCCTAAACCACAAAATGTAAAGTGCTATAAAATATACATTAAGAGAATGTGGAGGTGAGAAAACGATTAGAGTTAGAAAACGACTCGAATCGAGGAAAATGTGCGTGTAATGTGAATGCTGCGTTGATTAGGTACTTTCATAATGTCATGGATTATCAATGTGTAAGCCAAGCTATCATGTTCAGGCCAAGTCAATATACAGAGATTCTAAGTTGGAAAGAAGGTTGCTGGTGACCGGGAGAGTATAGAGAAGCTGTGGTGGCTGTATAAGATTGAGATATACCTACGTTCAATAAGCAAGTTGCACTTTGCTTATTGAACGTACCTTAGGCCACGAGTCATAAGGAATCATTACACTCTAGCTGAATAAACTACGTGTAATATGGCTGCCTGCCTATGTGTAAGCAGTGCAGTAGATACAGACAGATGCTCTAGATTTGGAGTTCTTTTAATGATAGAACATTGTGGCTGTAGACTGTATATGATATGACTCGTGTATAAACATTAGCTACGTATCAAAGGCTGCGTTATATTGGCTTTAGTTTCAACTCGTCGAGGCAAGCACAGGTCATGCTTCGTTTCCTTTTCGTATTACTTTTTCATAGGATCAACATCAACTTTAGTGAACTTGAGTGTTGCGGTCGTAGTGTTCATTAGTAATTTCTCGTGTCCGTAGTTAACTTTAGAAGCTCGTTAGTTAGGCACTTTAGTTTAAATATTAGACACATTGGTATGTATGCAAGCATAAATATTGAATGAGTGTGTTTGTAGCGATTTTACATTAAATTACAGATTAACAAAGACTTTTCCATGTAGGTAGTATAGCACAAAAGTAATAGTAATAGGAGGCTGGCGATATATTATAATGGGAGGACGGAGGTTGAGGACTAATAGGAAGTTTAGGTAGAGGTTTAATGTGTACATACTAAAGTACACACGTAGTACCTTACCTACTAGTAGGTACTTGTTGGGAATGTATTAGTAGAGGAGCTATTGAAATTGGAAAATTTTCTAGTCAAGCAAAGTAATGGTTGAAGGAAAGAAAAGCAGAGCACAAAGTCGAAGGCTATGTTTTCCACGGTTTTCGACGATATACACCAGGACTACCGGACAAGGAACTTATTACGACCCAAGAAGAAACCAAAAGAGCAAAGCCAACATTAGACGGTTACTTAGTTAGGTTGATATGGTGCCGTAAAGTTAAGGAAGGGCAAACTAAGTGAGCTATATTCCATTATATCTCCATTCCAGCTCTGAGTTTAAGGGGAAGAAATGAACTGAAATGAAATAGCCGAAGGAAATAAAGGAAGGAAATGGTCAGTGAATTTCAGTTCAGTTCACAAGGCTCAGTACTGTATTCTGTATATCTAAAGTACAAATACATATGGGAGCATTAGTACTCTGTAGAAGAGCAGTGTTATATTCTGTATAGTTATTATCGCTAGGCTTAGTTAGTGTAGCGTGGCCTGCATGTAGTAAAAGTACTCGTAGTGCAGGGATTGTTAGTTTACTGCTTCTACGGTGAGCTGAGTTCTGTTGTATAAGTCTCGTCTGTCCTGTCCTGTCACCATCAACAACCGTCCCCGTCACTCATTTCATTTCATTCAACTTGCGATCCGTGGCATGGCCCTGGTCTCGGGCTTTACTGTGCTTTGCTCTCCAATCTTCCAAAACTAGTACACACTTACTTACATTTACTTGGGTATGTAGTTTCAAGATATAACAATCTTAACTAAGACTTGTACAAATGTATATACACTAGTTACTCTCTATACAGTCAACTTCATAAACTTGCTTTGAGTTTCTTGGAGCTCTGTGCTGAAAGAGAAGCAGTTTCATTTTAGTTTGCTGATTGTGATTGTGTATAGTTGAAGTAAGAATAGTTCTGTGTGATACACAGAAAGAGAGAGAGAGAAATGCTACATGCAGTACAGAGATATATTCAGAAATAGTGCACAACAAGAGCAAAATAAAGTTAGCCACTTGACTTGGCTGCTGACGTCTTTAGTTTAGTTTTGTACAGTTTAGTTTAGAGCTCTGACTGACTGTGAGTTACCTAAGTCAAGTAATAATTTCACTCGAGTTGCTTTTTGAAGTTCAGACCAGTATAGAGACGATTAAGTATTTCCCCAAGTTTACTACCGACTTGTCACTCGCCACACGCTTCGTTCCTTCGTTGTACTTATATAATGCACTCCTTCGATTTGGATTTTCAATTCACGCATATTGCATCACATATATACACGAAATACAACTAGAGTTACAACCACAGAGACACATTAGTAAAGCAACCCTTGTAATAAAGTAAGTGAACAACTTAATAGCTTCCTTTTCCCTTAATATTACCACATTCACAGAATATGCAAGCAGTAATCATTTATTCCTTAGCAAACTACCTATGCAATATGCTTTAGTAGTCGACTCTTCTAATAAAATAATGTTCCTAGTTCATAGTTACTAACATAACCTTTAATATATTACGCAAACCTCGTAATTGTACCACCCAATACGATTTATTACTGATCTTCAAAATTCATACGTTCATTCTATTCCACAGATAGTCCTCTTCCCCATCTTCCCAGAAGTAGGTACTAACATTCAGTACACTCCTTGAAAGCTGTAAACAATATTTCTCCGCTTTAGTGATCGTAGATAGACACATAAATAAATGAGTGATCTTATCTTAACAATCTTGCACATTACATTGTACTAGATATGAGTCTTGCATAGTACAAGTAAATATTTATATTAGGTATGTCTGGTAGGTAATAAGAGGATTTTTGCGTATTGCATCAATAGTACATACTGCTGAATAATATTAGACTACTTATATACAATATTATGATTGTTTGGTTATAATGGACATGCTGGAATTACAAGTGTATCTCTGGAGTTGACAATTGATTCAACGTCTGTCTGTCGTTGTGTTGTGGCTTCTTGGTTGTGTAACAAAACAGTTGTGTCGTGTAGATGAAGTATAGAACAACGTCAGGGAAAAGGCCAAAGGCTGATTGCCCGCTGATAAGCTAGCAGCTGCTACATGCAACACAGCACCAAAACGCTTGGCTCTTTCTCTTATACATACACATAGTAGACTACGTAGAAACTTATCGGTTTGAGAGCGAAGCGAAACTGTTGGTTTAGTATATAGAGTGGTAGGCAATGGTGAGAGTGGACATGAAACCTGATGTGCTATAAATTGCTCGTATCATCACACACTTAGCCACTTTGACTTTATCGGTCATTGTGCAGATACAATTTCCTATCACACTCTCCGACTAGACTCTTTTGACTTATTGCCGATTGTGGTTCGCACTGCATTTGAATCCCTAGCTCTGCTAGAATTTTCTTGGTTGTTCTTGTTCTTTACTACAACTGAGTAAAAACAAATGTTTCCACACACTCATCCATTGTTATAACATCTGTATTATACCCTTATAAAGTATGTAATGCACCTTTGAATATTATTTCAATTGCTAAGACAAACTATGGTAAGTATAATCCTTATAGTTCCTTAGCAGTTGCATGACTTGTAGTTTAACTAATGGTTGCATTTGCATTTGAATTTGCTGAGGCATTTTCTTTATTCGCAAGGTATTGTAAGTTGCATGAGTGTATGACTTTATTTGGTAGCCTGATGACCACAGCTAAACTTCGTGTTCAAATTTTGTATACATATTAATATAAGTACTAGGTATGAGGCATGTAGTATTATTGGTATGACACAATTGAAAAGAATCTATAATTTATATACAACAAGCTGCCATACGCGTAGTACCTAATGGAAAAAGCAAAAAGGTTGTGGTAGTGTGAGATTTTTTAACATGCAGTTAACAAGCTTCTTAGTTCTGACATGAAAAGCACGTGCGGTTGTTCAGATGAAACTAGTTGGTCATTCCATTCACATATCACTCACTAACGCTCTCAGACTCACATCAAACAAAATTTAGCCAGTAAACAAGTATAACTTATAACTCAAGTACACAAAGGCAATAAATCAATGTGTGTAAAAGTTAGATCTGTAACGATGATGATGAGATGCGAATGCGATTGAAAAACTGTAATGCCTAGACACTAATTGCTCAGCCTTCATTACTACAACACAGGATACTTATTACAACCATTATACATACACTCTTCGCTATTGATTTTTATCAGGGTATAAATGGTTATAGCATATCAGTTAATTCCCATACACATATAGGTAGTAAAAGTGTCATGTTGTCTTAAATACTTTTACACAATGGTTGTAATGTAATGAGGGTGGTGTACAACATGGTTTTGGTTATCAACACACCGAAAGAGAGGAAGTTGTTGTTGAACAGGAGTCTGCCAGGTAGAAAGCGCAATTGAGTCCATTAGTTGGAGTGATTTGCGAATTCTAGAAATGTGAGCTAGTGATGGTTAATGAGTAAGGTCGTGTACAGAGTATCTGTAGTATTCTTACACAGAAAGAGGATTTCTCGTTTCTCCTTTCAGTCTCTCTCTCTCTCACTGTATGCCGTCTCTTGATTGGCATAAAAACTGAAAAGTAGTAGGTGCTACTTCATTTTGATATCTAGTCTTGCTATCTGAAAAGCTGGCTAGACTCTGAACAGCTTTAATTTACATGTAAGAGCTAAACTAGCAATCTGCAGCTGTTGATCTGATCTAATCACTTGAGTTATCTTCAACCCATCCAGTGCAACTCGCAATCCTGTCCTGTCCATTATATACATGTAGTTTCAAATCCAGATGGCTTAAGCGACTGAATCAAATTACTCAAGTGCTTGGGACAGCTAAAGCATGAAAAACTTGAGCTTTTCTTAGGTAGCTTCCTTTCGCAATGTAGCACCTTCAAGACACTACATGATATTACTATTAGCCACAACTATCGCCAATGTGTATATACTTACATGTAACTCTATACAGTAATGTATGTGTGTATGGATACACCAGATTAGTATAGAATAGACTAACAGTGTGTACAATAAAATGCTATATACGTTTAAGTAGGCATATTTCTAGTAGTAGTAAGTATGTAAAAGTGGTAATAACACGGGCAGATGTATTGGTCGAGCGTAGTAGCTCTAACACAAGCAAAAACCTAACCAGCTAGATTTTAATAACACTTTTTACTTTGATACTCGTCTTACTAAAAGGTTTGCTCCTCCTGGCATTGAATTTCCTTGTGCTTTGGCTTTGGTGTTGTCTATAGATAGATAGTAGTTAAACAGTCCGAGTAACTTGGGTTGACTTGTGGTTTGATTTGATATGGTTTTACTAAAGACAAGTTAGTTTGTGCCTGTATGCATGTTATTTGTCCCTTAGGTATTGTATTTTATTCCAGCTTTTAGTTTTATCTTCACTTTACATAACATAACATCGTTCCCTGAGCAGACTCAAGTCAAATTGTTTTTTACCCTGAATAATTGCATTAAGTCAGGCAGAGACTACCAAATTACTTTACCGTGCACGTAACTCAGAACACATAGACACTAGACACACACAGAAACGACCACGAGACGACTTACAAGTCAGAGTACTACAAGGCAACAGAATCCTCCGTTGCTACTTGTGCAGATATTATTCGAACAGGAAAGCTACTTATTCAGAGCCACAAGAAACACTCTCATTTCCGTTCCCTTAAGAGCACAACATTATAATATTATATGTAACAGAATGTTTCATTCTTCATTAGGTACTCCACTATGAACTAAACTTTTGGCTGTATGTATAAGTAATTATGTAGGAATTACCAGCCAAGAGGTTAGGACTAAGACCCGATATTTTTTGTCATCGCCTTCCGCATCACTAATTGCCTTCCTAAAGAGCTGAGACGGCTCTAATTATTGCCAAAAGTCTGAATTCAACTCACAAATGCATATTTTAACCAAATCACTTTTTAACATTAGAAAATTTGTGAGACTCTTTGTATTCATTCTTCATGAGAATATTTGTTAGGATTTTTCTGTAGTAGTGCTACTGTACTTGTACTACATAGGAAACAAAGTTTTGAACTAGTAAAGGTTTACAAACACATCATTGCATGTAGTGTTTTAACATGCATATTTTATCATGTTGTACACACCTGCGATTGTATTTATTTGTTTAATTAATTGGAAAAACAATATTTTTAATTGTATACCTACTAAAGAAGCGTAATTTAGTAGCTTTGATGTATGTACGCTAAAGAAATGCGTGTTTCATTGTTCTAACAACCTTTCGCAGCCATGTTTGATTCTGAGTAAAAATGATGTCAAGCAAAAATCATAATCAACCAGTTTTGCCTTTATGAATGTTCACATTGTAATACAGTAATGGTAGGTACATACAAGAGGAAAGAAAGAGGTAATATTATTATTACTTGGAGTATTACCTCCTATTGTTTGTTGTCGGCCTGCTCAATTGCTCTCTATTAACTCTATCACTTGCACCTGCCCCTACCACAATTGAAATGCAACATGCATGCTTCTCAGAAAACATGAGAAGCATTCTTTCATTGTCAAGAATTGTAAATTTCCATAAGTAACTTGAATTTACTTGCTCGACAGACTATTACGTAAAGTGTGCAAGAGCAATTAATAAATGAATATGTGTAGGTAGATACGATTTCCATTTCCCTTGGGACTCAGATCTAACTGCTTAAGTAAGTTGACTTGGTTGATTAATGATTATAGAAATGAGCAGCGCATGTGATGTTGTATGTGTATTGTGTTAAATATGACTTTGAATGAGTGTGTAAACGGACAAACAAGACAAATGGCAACTTGCTAAATCCTTACAGAGAATGACTTTTACGATGATTTCAGTCTCAGTCAAAGGAGTGTACGTAAGTCTTAACGCACGGGTTGTCGATTACATACTAAAAACGTCTATAGCATGTTTAGTAGTTTGCTAATAGCTTGATTTGGCAATTTAATTCCTTCAGTCTTAACTAATCTCGCAATGTTTGTGCTTAAAGAGTCTATGCATCAACTCGCTGAAACAGCAGGAAAGTGAAATGCACTTAATCAATAATGTGGTCATTATGTCATGTATTTGAGTGTAAGTAATACTACTTACAGAACATTATGTGTCCTAAACGGACTACTATCCTTCATCCCAATTTAACTTAGATGCTCATTCAAGAATTCGATAATTAATCTGCTTTTGCAACACATTGTGTGTGTTAATTATTGTGTTTAGTTTATAACCAAGGATGATCATTGTGATAATTTTCCTTTGCTCTTCTAATCATAGTATACGAACCAAATCCAATTGATGTTTCTTTCGTGTTAGTTCCCCGAGGCATAAAAACAAGGACAGACAAATTCCCTATTTAAAAATTGTACAATTAGACATTCACAAATTCTTAACAACTCCTACTAATCAGTGAAGATAAGCTCAATAGTTACTATGTAGTTATACAGCGTGTCCAGTTGAGAATGTCCCATAGGACATTTACATGGGGTAGACTAGTCCCTTAATTAGTCCTTTTTA
>JAQFYB010001466.1:0-32303 GCA_034694085.1 Pogonognathellus longicornis | reverse complement strand
ATTAATTTGGGCTATGTACGGTTTATTTTATCTATGACACCTGAAAAACTATAGAAAATTAATTTTATAGGTTAAAACGTTTTGCTTTATAAAAAATGTTTAACAAAATATTTTGGTGTTTTTTGGCAAATATTTAAATAAATATTTCTTGGTTTTTGGAAATTAAATGTCCGAGCTCTGATAATAAATGATGCGTATTTTACCAGGACAAAATACCAACGTAAATTATTGGCAAGTTGAATTAATTATTTTTACAACTGTGTGAATATCTTCATTGGGTACTTGAAAACACATCAGTAGAAACACCTTACATTTACTATAGCGCAACTGGCAGAATATTTTATTAATTTTATATGTAGTTTTCGCTAAGCCAAGTAAATGGGAATAGTGAGACAAGAATATCATAATAGTGGTTTATATACCATTCGTGCTAATTCATTTCACCATCCAAATGGATTAGGTCGTGTCAGAGAATAGCTACGTTTTTAGTGGATTGGAAATTAAATGAAGTGGAAACTCTTTATTAAATGGCAGAGGAAATTATTATGGAGAGCCCGTGATGTCCCAGAGGGAAACAAAAACAAGTTCAACAAAGAAAACTAGGTATAACTTCATCTGTCTCTCCACGTTTTCGCTTCAAGTTTTATTCATCCGTTTTTACCTTGAAAAGTATTGCCTTTATATGCTACGGACAGGGAAGACGATTTTACGACAAATAGGGATCATCCTCCGTTGGTTTCTAGGAAATTAAAACACTAGCTAATGTAATTGAGGTATAGTCAACGTACAGCAGTATTAGTTTTGGGAGTATGGATGAGATACCAATGCATATTCGCTTGCAAATGTACCCAAGGTTATTTTTAGCAATAATTGATGAAGCAATTAGCCAAAGTGTCAGAGAAAGTGGTGAGATAATTCTAGTTTGCAGAGGAAATGCTTTTGAGTGGAAGCAGAAAATATACTCTTCAATTCAACTTACAGAACGATACAAATTGCTGTAATTTTTAGTACGCAGTATCCCACCTTTATATATGGTAATATTTATTGCCAAAGGAGGTTACATCGCATCGATTTCCTAAAATACTAGCTTAAAAACTTTTTGAATTGAAACACCACGTTGCTTTTGTCTACGTTACTAACACGTGCATTATAAAGCTCACAACAGTAGTTGAAGTTTAATAGTAATAAATATAATGACAAAATAATTTCAAATAATTTTAATATAAATGTAGGTTCATTTCAAATGAATTATAATATATTTTGTACATTTCTCATAAAATGAATAAAAAAAATTAACCGACCAAATTAATTTTCTTCGTAATTAGCTATCAAATTCATAATTCTTGTACTAGAATGACAAAATTCATAACATAACTCTTTTTGTGTTTAGACAAAAAAGCTGTATAAAGACAATTTCATTTTTTCTAGGTCTGCTGTGTTTATGTAGAGGGTGTTGACTAAATGACACTAACTTTTGTAAAATTTATATCTCGTGAACCAGAGAGAATTATGAGTTGCGATAAATATCAATCGAAAGACGATGTTTCAACAATATTTTTCGTATAGGGTTACTTCGGTAATGTAATACGGTCGGAACAGGATATAAATTATGCATGCACCTGTGTGTGCTTTAAGTGGGGACGCTGTAAACTTATTCTAAAAACTAATACACGCAAGTTCTTTATGAATTACACTACTCACACTACCAACCAGATAACCAACCATAGTTCAAAATATCAGTAACAATAATAATAAATACAAAAGTACCGTCACCTCACATACATCATTCGTAGATATAAGTATCATTAATTACCTACCGAAATATTTTTGAATGACAATTCGAAAGGGATATAAAAAGTATAGATACCTTAACTAAAAGGTGCAAATGCAAAGTTCCAATGTCCTATTGGAGGAAATATGAAATACTGTGTAATTCAATGTTAAAAAATGAATCAAACTTTTGATTCTACTTTTTGTGTGTGGTTATATAGCATTGCGTTAGGCAGCCTGTAGTTTTGCAGGTCTATAATAATATTTGAAAAGAAGTTAAAACATTAATTCATTCATAATGATTTGGTTTGTGTTCCTTTCACTTGTCTCAACTCCAGCAAAACGAATCAGAAGTTTGAAATCACAGAATGTTTGCTACTGTTCACAGGCTGAATAGGGAAGGTTGTATGGTGATGATGAATTGGGAAGGAAAGAGCTTTGCTTTCCCTAAACTTTCACTGTAATTGCCCAGTGTGCTCAGAGAAACAAAAGGAAAGAGCAAAGTAAACTAAAGGCATTAATAATAACTTGTGTGTGCCAAACCAGGATGATGAACAGATTAGTATAGTTACACAACACAGGCAATAAGAAATATTACTCCTGAGTATATCTTATGCTTATATTCATAATAAATAGCTGTACAATCTTCTATATATCTCCAGGATTGTATACTATGAATATATTTTAGGATTGTTTGCATGGAATAATAAAATAAAGGTATACTCATACTATTTTGCAATATGTAGGTTAATTGAAGCTGATACAACGTACTAGTAGGTATAGCATAGCATAATTTATGGAGTATGATAAGTGTGCATATTTCATTCATTCAGTATCTGCGGAACCCCTGAGAGGTTATTAAGAACTGTCTAATATTCCACTTTCCACACAATACAAATATATGGGTGTCTATGTCATGTTGTAGTTCCATAAGTAGATGAATGAATGCAGAGGTTTATCATTCTCTTAACATTATTTCAGTCAACAGGAAGAGAATTCAATGAAATGTCTTATATCTATAGAAGAGACTCCCTCAGACTCTTTAAAATAATCACAGTTACTACGTTACTAGCTGTAAAATTAATAGGTGCCTTAAAATAAATTATCCTCCATTCTGTGCATTCGGATTTCATTTTGACAAATACCATGCACATGGCGTACGGTAGGCATAAATTACATTACTATTTTAATATTAGCTAATAACTTTGCAGAAATTATAAGAAACTGTTTAAAGGTCGAGTTGCATTTTAATATGAAACCATTTGAAAAATCAATCGCGTTTAATATTGGAGTGTCTCTTTTCTCTTATGAATTAGTAAGTATAACCTTTAAAAGTAACTTATTTCAGAAAGTAATAAGCTTTACATGTAAAAAGCTCATCAATTTATGGAAGATATGTAATAGGTATTATATGATGTGAGTTGCTATTTTGTTCGCGATTTTTGCTATTCAACAACCTAGAACCTAGGTTGAAGAACCTCTTCTTCTTGAAGTATAAATGAAAAACAATACTACCGAAAAGATCAAATCAAACAAAATAATATTTTATTTCACATTTAATACGAGGGATTGAATAGAGGGGGCAATTCATGCTTCCGAACTCCTATAAAATCATTTTTCAATAAAATAATAATAAACCGGGAATCTTTTTCTAAGTCAGTTATATGTAATTCGATGCAATTAAAGTTGGTTTTGGACCAAACTGGCTTAATGTTTTCGGGGTACAGTAAGTTTGTAACTAGTAATAGGACATTACTAGTTACAGTATTACTAGATTACCTCGCCGGAAACGTAATCTAATCATAGATGCGGCTGAATTTTAAGACACTTCCGTTGATTGCTTTCGATCTGGCAATGGTTAAATTCTCAAATCATTTAAGTTTACATTTTTCTGTATTCATCAATTATTTTTAAGAAATGCTCTGAATGTACTAATCGATTTAATAACTTTCTAAAGCGTAATACGCAATAGATTCAAGATATCATTGTAAAAAACACTACATAAGTATTATGGTGTCTATACATAAATTATAATTGCTTGTGTCTTGTGTGAAAGGCAAATGTAATTTAAAACAAGGTATTAGGTTTATTGTAGTTTGTTAGTTTAACCTACACATAGGATAGACGATACCTAAATGAAAAATGAATTGAGAAATAACATCTACTATACCCTCCGTCCTTTAGTCAGTTTATACTGTTACAGTATTACACAAAGGTAGTTACCTATAAAGTTAGGTACCTACTACCTATACTCTACCTGCTAGAATATCTACTATCTTTAGGTAAGTAGCTGTATTGCAATAACTAGATTTTAAAACAAAGATACCAATCTGCAAAAGTGTAATTCACTTTGTTAAAATAAAACTTGACTTTATTTCACTTATTCACAATAATTAGGTAATTGATATTTATACAGATAACTTTACATAATGATTTTCACGAATTATGATACAATTTAAATATTTTTTCATAAAAGTTAGGTAAAGCAGGAATTTCAAAACGTGAAGCATTTTTTATTTGTTTATTCTTCTTTTTCCATATTGTAGTAATTATCTCAAGATAAGCGAAAGCTTTATGCTATTGATTGCTAGAGGTCATTCCTATGAGACACTTTTGTCACACCCCATCCATTTGCTATGTGTCTAAAGCTAAGAGTGTTTTAACATTTCTTTAATTGCTTGTTACTGTGACTGGGCATAATTGACTAGTACTACTACTGCTGCGACGGTAATTGACATTTTGCTTTAGCGACAATTATTAACAAAGCAACAACAGAAATAGAGACGAGCTAAATTATTGGCAATTTCTTAATTGGCCATAAGTAAATATTTTAAGAAAGTAAAAGTACAACACACAAACAGACGAAAGAGACAATGTGACAGACAAGGTATTCAGGACGAGATGAGAATTGTTGAGAATCGTTGGAAACGAGACATTTATTCTCGTTTATGTTACATGTATATTTTAACACTTTATATGACTGACTGTGACAGTATTATAATACGATCGTGTGTCAAATTAGCCAGCCTTGTTAACTAATCGACTTTCCAAGATCCATACAATAATAACAAGACCAATTCCTCCCAAAAGGAAATAAAACACTCCAGCCAACTCGCTCAAGTGCAATTGGTCGAAATCTTCGTCATCCTATTAGACAAAATAAGAAAATTAAATTTTGCATGTTCTTGATTAAAATGAGAGTGAAGGCAGAGTACTATAAAAGGATTGCTCTGTAGTTGATTTAAATACAGTCTTAAATCTTACATTATCTTCGTCATCATCGCTGTTTCCTGCACATTCTCCTTCATTCCACCATTTATCCAAAAGCTGTTCCAATTTTCCGTTGTCTTTCATTTCCAAGATGGCCAAGTTGACCCGATCGCTATACATTTTAATTAGCAACAAACAGTAGAGGTTTGAATGGAGAAATAACAATCCACTGTAGAGATTGTCATGTTTTGATCTCTAAACTATTAGAATTAGAAAATCATTTCACCTGAGTGGAGAATCTTTGGCAGAAGCAATGGCGTATCCTTTGTTAGGTCCGAATTCATCTCCTACTGTTACAAGGTCGCACGGGCTTTGGCTAATTTGATATTCTGCATTTGGAGACTCAATAAGGAAGGCAAAGTTTCCTATAGCAAATTATATTTTTCCTTTCGTTTAACAGCATAACAGCAATTTATATACGAAAAATCAATTAGGTAAATTAATTAGTTTACCTTCCCGGACACGTTCCAAGCCTTCGGTCTGGTTAGTTATGAAATTATCTCTGTCTTCAATGGTGGAATACATCCTTTTGTAAATTGGCATATCGGAAGCCTGGAGACCAAATTGTGTTTGTAAAATGATTGATTTTTTTTAATTAGGACTAAATTTTTATTTGCTATTTTGCTTACTTTGAAATAAGCAGCGGTTGAACCACCTTCAATGATTCCGTAATTGACTTCATCTCCACTATCAGCTAAATCTTCAATAGAGTCAATTTGTTCGGCAATGTGTTCCTCAGAATCGGCAAGACGCTGAGCAGCGAAGCTGGCAGTGTAAGCGGATACAATGATGAGAACGAAAATCCAGAAAATGAGACGCAAAAGCTTTCCAGTAACAGATCTACGAATTGGAATTGTTCATTGTTAAATTTAAATTTGGAGACAGACATCCTGCAACTAATCTAATACTTATACATTTTTAGTACCTTTTGAAGTCATGGATGTTAGTTTTTTAATATTTGCTCAAAACGATTTTTAATTAATTATTAAATCGTGTTAATGAACTTACACTGGGCTGCAAATGGCATCTTGTCTCAAAAAGTTGATGAAGCCTGCGGGTCTAGTGTCAGGATTCTTAAAAGACCATTCGACGACAAGTGATAAGATGAGAATTCCGACGAGAGAGATGAAGATAACAAGCCAACATAATCCATTAAGTGGTTCCAAGAAAGTGAATGATGCATCAGATTCATCTTCTTCTTCTGGGGGCTCTTGCATCAAAATACTCAAACGAACTTCTTGGAACGGTGTTGAAAAGTCGATAACTTTAGCACGAGCGGCGCTAATTGTCAATGGAGCGATTGCAAGATGAGCTTCCTATTGCTTAACAAATTCATCTTAGTTTTGTTCAACTTTATTATTCAAACGAATCCCTTGCATAAATAAAATTTAAAGAAAATTCAATTATTTTTTTCTAACTTTGCGAATAAGTTCTCCAACCATGCCAGTCCAGCCTCCAGGTGCATTTGGATCAGGGGCTCCGTATTTACCGTCTTTAACTAAATTGATTTGGACTACGCAAAAACAATATTCCCCGAATGTTAATATGATTTACGTGTAAGTATTGATTAATTAAAAAATAATACTATGTACATATTAAGAAGGTATACTACGTATTATTGTAAAATAGGCATAAAGAAAGCATACATTCACTATCGAGTGTGTCAGCAATTTCTTCTGCCAAGTCTTCAACAAAGCCAACGTATTTTGAACCATCGCCGTCATCTCCTCGGTCGAGATAGGGTGTTAACTGTAAGTTGTAAGATTTATAGTTTTAGGTGTCCGTATAACAATTGCTTACTTAACATAATGTGAATATGTGAATTTTCCATCCAACCTATATAATACTAATTCTCGAAAAAGCAAAATTAGGAATGGAAAAAGATTAAATTAGTTTTATTCCAATCTTACCAAGAGACTGGTGATGATCAGTTTCTGTTTTACTTGTTGAGCGTATACGGTTTGCGTGGCTGCTATGCACAAAAGTGCAAAACTGCACAACGATAACAACTTCACTCCCATGATTTTTTCCCTGGAAAAACAATAATTTTTCTCAGAAAATTACTTTATCCTCTAAAGTCTCAAACATTCAAACTAGTATATACAAGTGTAGAAACAGAGTAAAAAAATCCAATATATTTATTTAGATTAATAAAAAAAAGTATTAAAAAATATGTCCCTTACCTTGAGACAGGATTGTAACAACAGACGAGAGTTGAAGTGGCAAAAGCGGAGAGGAAGAAGAAGAAGGGCTAGCAATGTTTCCGGGGATGAAAGATGAAACAAAGAGGGAATCTCTTAAGAAATGGGCTAGTAGTGAAAAGGTGGCTGCAAGTATTGCAATGTTGTACTTGTAATATTAAGTTGCTGTGTCTGTGACATTTAGTGAGAGTCGGTTGGATGCAAAGCAACTTGAGATTCACAAGGCCTTAAGACATTTGTACATGTTACACACACATAGTGATGCTAACACTATAATACAAAACACAGGAGATAATGATACTAGGACATATTATAGACATGAGATGAGAGACAGTGTAGTTAGTTAGTAGCAGTGCATTGAGAAGAAGAGACTGAAATCTAAATATAATCTGACCGACAGGAATTTAGCGATGTGAATTTCGTTAGCACAATTGCGTAAATGAGTCTTAGCTTGATTTGGCACAGGTCTCTGTTAATATTGGATATTTCTTTCTCTTTCTCTATTTTTGTTGCTTGTGTAAAATGGATAAATGATTGTTTAGCCTGAGTTTCTTATACTATAGTCATTCTTGTACCACGATAGTAGTTGTTTTGGTTCATGTAGTAGCCAAAAGACAATTCAACCCAGGGAGGAAAGCATTAAACATTTTATTTACAAAGCAACAACCCAACATGATAAAATCCCTGGAGTATAGGGTCGTATCCAGTATTGTAATGTAGGGCAAAATTTTATTGTAGATGACAAAAAACTGAGCTAAATTGGGCCGAAATAACATAAAAAGTATAAAAGGAGTGCGAAAAATTTTGCGGTTTCGAGAGGATTTTCAGAGTAAAATAACCTCGTTTGTGTGATTTCGTGGGGGGGGGGGGGGGCTCGGGCCCTTATGCCCTGCCTCTAGATACACATTGCTTGAATATTTTATCAATAACACCATTTGAACCATTATTCGTTAAATTATGCAACTAACAATAAGCTGTTGTTTTCTAGGGTTTAGTTTACCCCGGAATAAATACTGGAATAATATTTTATGTAGTATATTATGATGTAACCCCCAGTTTGTTTTAATCCTTAATATTTTGGAAAATTTTAAATAGATTTTGAAGATTGTTTTGAGTTATGAAACAATCGCCTAAGGCGGATATGTTGTAGAACATTGTTCACTAGGTAGATTCTATTGTTAGGAAAAATACAGCACATTTGAACTTGTTAAAGACAGATGTTATATGCTACGCTCTTTTCCGTGAGTGAAGTCCGTCCCGCTTTTCTGCTATTATCTCAGTCGTTTCATCTTACTTTGCTTGCTGCTTGTTTCATTTTCATTCTCTCCCAAACACAATTAAAAGCTTTTGCGTGCATTTTATAAAGAAAATTATTTTGTGATGCTTACTCTACATATATTTTAGTTAAACAACTTATGTTATCCTGTGTGCAGTGAACATTACAAAGTACCTAAATGTAAAAATTCTTTGTCAAGTTTGTTTTAAACAATTGTTTAGAATCACGTACATACAACATCACGTAGAGGATATGTTCTAAATCCTTGTGTTTACATGCATTCTAACACTATTACAATTAAAGTCTTTACTTAATACTACAAAGAAATGAGCAGTCGTTTATTTTCTTTTTGTACCTCAAACAAACGATTCAGGCAGATTCGCTTCTTTAACGATTCCGGTATACCTAGTTCAGTTTCGGTGTTTGGTACTAAGAATACAAATGTTTTCCTCATAAAACCGTTTTTGCTTTAATACAATAGTAATTTATAGTTGTTGGTAGTAATCAATGCAACAGCCATTAAGTCTAGTTGCATTGCCGCATTGGTAGTAATAATATTATTACTATTACCCGTTGTTTCCTTAAAATTTTCGGTGATCAAAATCTTTTTACTCACATTCAGAATAATTATTTTTGTATGTATATTATGCTAAGTTCAAATGTAAAGTGTACTCTGATATTGACGAATGTGTCTAAAAATAATTTTTATTGGGTAAATCCGTCTTTATTTTCAGTGTTGGTGAGTACTCTATGTATACGTAAGTAGTAAGTAGGGACTCTACTGTTATTTTATACTATAAAGTTGGGTTGCAGTTGAGGCATGTAAGTTCTTAGAAAGAGGAGTAGCGTAGACGTAACATAAGTGCAGGGCCTTGAATTTAATGAGGACTATAAAATATATACACAGTACATTAGATTTATAAGAAGTAAGACTACACCCACATTATAACTATTTGGATGAGATTCGTGTTGTAAATCTTTATTGCACGTCTCGGTGCCTCCTTAACCCCGAAATTTAAGAAATTTGCTACTTTATACATTTTACCACTTATGAGATTTTTGGCACTCTCGTGGTAAAAATCAGCTCGCTTCATTTCCTTGTATAAAGAGTGTCAGATATGTCAACTTTTATTAAACCAAAGATATAAAGCTTTTATTGTAAAGAAGACCTCTGGAAATAACATCTATAAGGACTAAGGAAATAAATGCAAAAGTACATATATGACACGCTGACACATTTGACTTACATTTATTAACAATTATCTCACATAAATTTAGAATTTATGCGAAGGAAAATACAAAAAATTAAGTGCAAAATGAAAGATTTCTTTGCAAATCACTTTTTACATTTGCCGTAAATCCTGTCGGACTATTTTACTTTCACGCTTTAAGTAAATATCCAAACAAACCATAGCTTTAACATTAACGAACACTCATACTCATAATTACACCATAGTATTTTATTACGCGTACCTATAGGGTAAATAAATTATAAATAGTGAATCATTAGACAAAAGGATTAATGTAATAATTTTAGTAATGATTGCGTATTGACAGAAATTAAAATAAAATATTCATTGTCTAAAGCATGTCAATCATTACCATTAGACACACGAGTAACTATTTACATGAAATATTGCTTAGTGAAATACTTATTACACTTACGCACCACTTTCACATGAGAAATGGCCCATCTCCAAAAAAATCCTGTAGGTATATGTATAATATGACATGGTATATACGAAAGTAAGTGATGCAGCTAATACATAATGTGGTTAGCATTTTCTTTAACTGTAGCTCACCAGCAAAAGCAATTTTACCGATGTGTACATCCCAGAAGGATATTTTATGATTTCCATCGTGGGACGAGACAAAAATCTCTTTGTTTATTTACGACTTACGGCTCTTGACATTGGGATGGTCTCCAAAGTCAACTATTTCAAATACAGTACTGTTTTACTACACAACTACTGTGCTGAACTCAGCTTGGCTATTTTTGAAACTTGTTTCGTCAATAAGAAATTAACTGGTGTTTATATGCAAACTTTGAATTCATATCATTAATAATTGGATAAGGCTTTCTTGTTTAATAAACTAGGCAAATTAGCAGAGGGATTTTTTTTATGTGAATAAAACTTTACGTTTCTGCAGTGGAAATCTCGTAAACGGACATTTTAACTGAAAAATAAATTTTTCCCAAACTGACCAAATGTTTTATTAGGTATACTACACAGAGAGAATTCATACACATTATAAATTATAATATTATTAGTATAGTAATATTATGGTATGGTACAATACTGTTTCTGTATTACATAGAAATTCATAGAATGAATATGTTGTCAGGATTTTTTTCACTTATTCCTGTTTGCTGTGTATCTTATTGTTAGTATCTTCTAACCCAGTACCCGAATACATTGACCCGATAAATGCATCTGCTACTCCTTCTCTTTTTGTTTCTTTAATTTCAGACTTTTTCATCATTTCACGCTATACAGATACAAATAAGAATTCAAATTATAACTTTAATTAATGTGATAGTACTAATAAATTAATTGTTATAGGCATAAAATAATTAATAACAGTGTACCTTTTGCCTTTGCTTGGCTCGGTCATTTATGTAGAAGTTCATGAACAAAGTAAAGAAAAGGACGCTCAAAAAGACAACTCCCCAAGATGTGTGTTTAGGATAGTCACAGTCAATTACAAATAATTGCATGGCATGTACAAAAGTTAGCAAAAATTGGACCTAAAATAATTAAAAAATTATGACGTGATTCAAATCAAGTGAGATAACTTAGGTAGGTTATTCAGTAATATGTATACGTACAATAAATAAAAACTTACCATTTGAAATGAGGTTAAGTACTTTTTCCACCAGATATATTTTGCAAAGTTAGGACCAAGAGCGGCAATAAAATAGTAAATGTACATCACAAAGTGAACGAGTGGGTTAATAAGACCAGTAAAACTGCCATGACCTCCTGAATTTCATATGTATGACAATTTTTTAACTTAAATCAGTCATTAACGAAATTTATAAAAAGTACTTAAGATGAATTATACAGTGTTTGCTTACCCGGTGACAATTTCACTAAGTACCAAACAAAGAAAGGCATAATGCCATGATGGATCACATGAAGAAATGATATGTGTTGATTTTTCTTGCGAAGAATAAACAATAGCTAAAAAATTACAACATTACAATAAAACTCTTACAGTAAAAAATTATTAGGGTCCATGAGTATAATATAGGTATCTGTATTTATACTATTAAAATTATTCAACAATATAATAAGGATTTTATATTCATATAAAATTGGATTTATGAATTAATGTTTGTGAAAATGATTAAAGTTGGATTTACTGTGTCGACGAATTCGGTAAATTTTGAAAAGTAAAACCACCAGCAAATGTTAGCCATCTGTTTAAAATAGAACAGAAAAAATATTAAAATAAGTCCAAAGTCTAAAATTTTAAAACATTAACTGTTAATATACAAAATATATATGGTCATAATAGTACTCTCAAAGATTTGTCACTGTTGGAGAAATCCATGGGTTGACACATGTAATTGTAACCGGTGAACCACCCGGCCATTCCCATCTGAAAAAAATTATCCATTCAACTTATCATCGGTAAACTATAAAGATTGTCATACAATAAAATTGTCTTTATAAGTCCTTATCAATGCATTAATTTTTTAAAAGTTGTATTGTAACGTATAAAATATAATTGTATACAGGTACGTAATATGTAGTCATTTTATATGTAATGTTTAGTAGTACCTCTAAAAACAACCACAAGCTAAACACAATTTGGAAAGAATTATAAATCAATGTGACACCCTTCAAATTGTAAGGTTTTCTATCTCTCATCATCAATGGGCCGACATACGCTGCTCCAATCATATAAGCAATTGATATAAGAATCGTTGGCCATGGACCACTCATAAGAAACCAATTTGCAACTCGAGGATCTGAAAATACCCATAAGCAACAATTATCAAATTATGATTTGGGTACACACTTCACACTTATGCAGTACAAAAATTGACAATTATACTATAGGTATTTTATGTAGTAGTTATTAAAATTTCATAGTATTGGATGCAAGCAAAACTATAATCTACTGCGAAACAATAAAACATGCAATTACCTCCGTTAACTCCCTTGAAGATTGTTACCATCTCCTTATAACTATCTGAAACATAGTTTGACAAGAGGGAATCGTTTGCCATTGCTTGCGACATTTCTGAAGTAACCACTCACACGGAACAATTATGTATAATGAAATTAATATTTACGGTCAAAATTTAAGAGTCTACATTCAGGAAAGAAAAAAACGATATAGATTGCCAGGTTATCTGTATTTACGAAACTTGAGGAAATAATTTTATTATATTTACTATACCTCTAGAGGTACGACACGGTAGACTTGTGGCACATGTAATAATATTGTGACAGAATTGTTTGTTAGAAGATGCTGCAGAAAAGAGAACTGACGACTATAGAAAGATAAAATGAACTGAACAGCAAAATACACCTGGACGATGGTGAAGGTGCTTGAGAAGAAGATCGTGTTACTACTGTAACCCAACCAGGATTTTTAATGTCCGCAATAGCTTTGTATATCAAAGCATAGTTACAAAATGAGACTAGTTATCACTAAATGCATTTGGGGGTAACTTGTTGGGGGATTAGATACTTACTTCATACATGAAACTACCACCGGAAGCCTTAAACCAGTAAACGAGTATGAAAATCTTGAGACAACTTGCATACACCAAAGCAATGTGAACTTAAAATGCAAGATACATGTTATATAACATTGTAAACCTGCTTTGCTTACATACTGATTGTGAGACATATTAGGTACCTACCTACCTATAAGTACCTATGAGAAATAGCATGCATGGTATAATAACAAATAGTAACGACAAGTAACACCGTAGTTTACAGTAGACATGGGTCAAGTCACTCAACCGAGACAGAGAGAGTGAGACAATGTTTTAAGAATTTGCTGTGTGTAAGACCATGTAAGACTAACCCTGTAAATATAGGAGAAGCTGTGTAGTTACATATTAATACTGTACTGCAGTGTACTCATATCCTGTCCCGTCCCGTGTGTATATCACTTTCGTTTGTAGATGTACATAATATTAAGGCAATAAGGTAATGATTGTAATGTAATCCGTCCTAGTGTTGCACATAGAGGTCTAAAAATATGAATAGCTTTGAATAAGTAGTCTACTTTGATTGTCTTGTGTAACATTTGTGCACTTTATTGCACAGGAAATAATAGTAGGTATGGTTGAATTGTGACTACAACTACGATACAGCTCACAATTTGCTCCAATCTGCTACTAGTTTCAAGTTTACAGGTGTATATTATATTTGATGTTGATATTTAATTACTATTTTTTAGTAACTGCATGCAATTACACAATGTTCATCAGATCCAAAGTATTATAAAATGTGCTAACATTAGCTATGTATATATATACGAAGAAAATCACAGCATGACGTAAATAGACGATATGGAAGGATATGGAAAGGGGGTGGCATTCTGGTCAGTGTGCAATAAATGCATTAATGTAAGTACCTACGTCATTTTGTTAGAACACTTTAGGTATGTAGGATAGAGTGAGTCATTGTCTGTCAAGAATCTATTACGATATCCAATTGACATGATAACGTATTTACAAATCAAAAAAATTCAGTATCTACATATTTTTATTGCTTATTGGTATGTACTTCCATACATCAAAATTCACTTATTGCTCATGAAATGGAAATATAGAATAGTTACATCCCGAGCGGAGGCATGTAGCTACACAAACAAACTATATACTTGGGTCCTTGAGTGTACGTATAATTACTAATTACACCAGGCAAGGTAATAATGGGAACATTAATTTGGGAATAACAGACGATACTTGAACAGCTCTCATCTTACTACGACAAAAGCTATTCTATAGTTTAATAGAACTTTCCGGCACGTGGTAATGAGCCTGCTTCGTTTTTGAGTATTGGATGTTTTTCTCTGATAATAAATGTAGAGTCCAGTAATTATTTTAGATCACAAAATACAATTATACATGGTAAAGTTATAAATTGATTTGAGGATAATATAGAATACAAAATGTAACCGAAATTCCCATGTTCAATACCTACGTTATTTTGTAACCATTTAATATAGGGATGGCAAACAGGAGACTCCCCAACCAAAATCCCGAAAAGATTGAAAATGTTTAAAATTGTGGAATTTTTTGAATTGCTATACAATTCGATGCATTTTAAGTTGATTTTTTACGCAACGAACGATCATAAGATTTTTTGTATCTAATTATTGGGATTTCGCCTTCAGAAATCGACTTCTGCACCTATACTATATGTACAACTTGTACATATAGTATAGTACAAGCTTGAACTTGAAAGAATATAAAATACCTACTAAATGTTACGATTGTAAAACAACGATTTTTTTGACAGCTTGGGCATACGATTTTAGTTAATCAAACTTATCAGCAGCCAATCGTATCTGAAGAGATTGTATAGAATTGTAGAATTCTATGGGATTGATCGCAGTCCATGTGAAAGAGACACATTTAAACGGTAATAGGATTTCAAATAAAAGTTTGAATACCGATACAATTTTTTTTGCATATGTCTGTGAGAAATATTCGAATTGACAAAATGTGAACTGTAATGAGAAACACGAGGAAAAAATGCCAGTTTCTACAGAGCCAGGAAATACTTCAGTTTTAGTTGTACAGGAGTACTATTACAAGTGTCCGGATCTGATAGCAAATACAATACACAAACTCAGGTCCCATGACTTGGCGTATTTCTCACGAGACGAGTTTCTCACGTCCCGCAGGTTTATTACTAATTGCATGTATCTACCTGGATTAAAACTAACTATGTAAAAGTAAATAAATATTTGAATGAATTACTTAGGCAAAACTGTTTCATTTTCAAAGAAAAAAATCATTTACCGGTTAACACTTTATTTTTATAGTCGCGTGTGTTAATTCTGTACATACACAAACAAATAAAACGAATAGGTAGATGAGATACATATTCAATGTCAGTATTATATTTGAAGCACCATGTGTATACCTATTTCCATAAAGGAGTAGTTATAATAGGGATACACTGTCGAACGATAATACATAACAGCCTATACAAACAGATCATCAATGTCGTGTGAGCTTGCAATATCAAACCAACAAATAATGACGTAACTTTTACATACACATCATTTAAGTTTAATACAAATTCTTCAAACTCCGAATACACCTGCCTAATGATGATTTTTCTCCATATAAAAATTCAGTTTCCATATTTGGTGCGTTGTCGCAGCGGATTTGTGTTTTTAACTAATTGCGTAATGATACCATTTTCTAACAAAGGTTTGATGTATTCTTTGTCAGGGGATTCCTTCTTTACTTTTTCTTCAATCTTACCATGTAATTCTTTTTCTCCTTCAACTTGTCCAGGCAATTCACTTCTTTTACTCTTGACTCCCTTAAGAGCAATCTAGTTTTAAAGAAATTATTTTTAGATATCACTACTTTGATCATTACACATTAGTATTTAAGTATTTTATAACTTCAGATGTTCCAGGATAACCTTTCTCTCCCTACGTCTCTTTTCATCATGACGGAAAAAGTTTATAAACAACGACAGGAAAAGAACACTATGGTAAGCCACCCACCACACAAATGCTTTGGGATAGTTGCAATCAATAAACAGCAACTGCATAGCATGAATAAATGTGACGCAAAATTGTATCTGTAATTTTTAACAAGTCAAAGATATAAAAACTGAATGGTACATTACACGATTCTTCTTTTAATTCGTTTGGAGACAAACCATTTGGAAATAGGTGAGATACTTTTTCCACCAAGTGTAGTTTCGACAAACCGGACCCATTGCTGCCAACATGTAGTAAAAGTACATGACGCTGTGAACCAAAGGGTTAATTAACCCCACAAGTGATCCATGACCACCTGAGTAATGAATAAAAAGAAATAAAATTTTACATTCCAAAGACAAATCAGTTATAATATTATAGGGTCTGGTCGCTTGAACCTGGTACAAATTTTAATCCCAGCCAAACTGTCAGTGGCATACAACCATGGTGGATCACATGTAGAAATGTGACATTTTCGTTCTTTTTTCTTAGAACAAAGAAAATCTAAGCATTAAAAGCAACACGAATTCGTAAAAATTCCAGCAAGCTTAAGATAGGTGTATTAAATAATCTAGTTTTAACATACTGTGTCCAAGAATTCTGTAAACTTTGACCAGTAGAACCACCAGACAGCGTGGAGCATCTGTGTCAGAAATGAAATGCATTGTTGTAAAATTACAAATGGTCATTGTAGCACTTAGATGGATAGTATAGGAAAGAGGATTTTAATATTGTGTTCAGATATACCGTCACAGCTTGTATATCATTAGAGTAATCCACCGGTTGGCATCTCCAGCTGTAGGAGCCGAACCATCCTCCACGCCCAAACTGTCAAAAAGTAAAATTTCAGTAATTTAATTTGCAGTTTCTTCATCCGAAATTAGTTGATGTGAGTGAGACGATTGAATTTACCTGTATAAAAATCCACAGACTCAAAATGACTTGGCCAGCATTGTACAAAACGATTGTTTTTCGTAAATCATACGGATTTCGATTTTTCATGAAATTGGGTCCCCAAATCGTAACAAAGCATGTGTAAAGGATGCAAATAATAGCAGTAGGAAATGGGCTGCTCATCATAAACCAGTCATCAACGCGTTTGTCTAAATTCACCATTAAAAAATATTTTCATTTCACATGAACTTTTTTGAAAAAACGATTGGAAAATACAAACTTACCGCGTTTATTGATAAGTATATCATGATAGCCTTCAACGATATTTTGGATAATGGAAGAATTGCTCATTTTGACAATAACTTGGATTAATAATTATTAATTATTTTTTGTTAACAAAAACGTTCATTAGTGAACAATTTTTGTGTAGATTAGTAAAAGATAGCAGACTTGTCGGAAGAAGACAGAAGTGACTGTATGTATATGAAAAAGTGTTTGTGTTTCAGATCCAGAAGAATACTTATGAACAATTCTGTCAAGAGCCAAGAGTTCAGAGCCAGCAACTCAAGACTAGACAACAATCGGAGTCTCTCTCGAGAACTACTTGACGGGAAAATGAATATCGTTAACTAATTCTTAGATTCTCCTCGATTCTACATTATGTGTTTCGTTGCCATATGAAAGCAACTTAATGAAATGTATTCCGCATCATCATCGTTGTTCAGGTATAAGCCATATTTTAATACTAGGAACGACAAGAGCCAGACTTATAAAGCTAAACCTGCAAGAAACCAGACACCTTCCTGTCCCGTACTTCCGCCTGACGAAGTGACGTGAGACCGAGAACGTGTGGAGTGTCGAGGGAGGTTATCGTTAACCAGGGGTTTCAGGTACAAACTACCTATTGGCAAATTGTCGGTGAGATTTGCTATACACTATGACTTGACTACACTAATGTTTACATGTCCACATATGCATGCATCGTATGTTTTTATATGAAATTCCTCAGTATGCATTTTCCGCAATAACCGTTCCAAGTTTAAAAGCATGTTTATTATACGAACGGAGAGGTACTGCTCTAGATATTACATAATATTATATACCTAGTACCGGTGCGGTAGTACCTAGACGAGATATCCAACTAACATATACACACGTTTATTACGAGATAAATGCAAGATAATACCATGCCATAATACCACTATCTATGCAATACTATGCACTACCACCATCATGCTTCACTACTATACATCATAACATGTACATCCAGCTTTTTGAAACGCGTTGTTTCTAATTTTGTTTGGAATTCCTTACACTTTGCTTGTTGTTGTGTTGAGACAAGACAAGAATTAGTCGTACTCATACACAGAAAAAGTTATTTTGTTGAACACACTAAATAGAAGACGAAAGAGTTAATATGAACCATTTCGATAAGCGCAAAACATGCATGCCATTTTTCGAATGAAACTGTTTGTCTAAAAAGCCTTGTTGTGAAACCTATGTTGCAATTTTTTGTAGGTCGAATTGTCGTCAGATTAGGGCATGGGCATTTATAGTCCAAAAAAAATCCAATCATTATTATTATGTGTTTATAGAGTATATAGGTTACCTCAGCCATTTTTTGTCCAAAAGGGTTGTTTGAACAGGGGGTGGGTAGGTTAGGTACCATACCATGATTCCCCACCGTGGAAAAATATCAAACTTCCAAATAGTTGGCGCCATTTTTTTAAATTTTGAATATCAAAATACCCATTTATGTAATTTTTTAATCATTTGTTGCTAAACTGAATGCGGTTAACATTTATTTAAAAAAGTCAAGAAAAACTAGCAATTTACATAAAGGATCAAACTCGAATATTTTAAAATTAAAAAATGACGCAAACTTTTTCGAAGTTTTATAATTTTCCAGAATGGGGAATCATAATATTATTACCTGTTCTTGATGGGGTCTAATTTTTTCAGCCCCAACCCTTGCTCCTTTTTTGGGTCCCAGTTTTTTCCTCCCCAATCCCATCATCTAGAGACTAAAAACTTTTACAACCCCAACGTACAAGAATCTTTAACTGAAAAGTAACATTGTAAATGGCTACATTTAAATTGCATTGAATCAGAATTCACCACTTAATGGTTATGGATAATGGGCAAAATATCGCGAAATTTTTGGGACTTCGGGGGGGGGGGGAATTGCCCTATTGCGCACCCCTTGAATACGGGCATGTACACTCTGTGTTTATAGGGGTAAGTTTCAGGGCTGACTTCGAAAATAATAATGAAAACATTTATTAAAAATTCGACTGTTTGGAGCTTATTTCTAAAAACCTTATCAAATCTGGCAATAAATAGATGCCAGAGTAAGTTTGAGTGCTGAATTCGAAAAAATAATGAAGGAAAAAATTGCAATATCCATTTATAAAAATAGACTCCGATAATTACAGGGCCGTACCAGGATTTGGTTTCGGGGGGGCACCAACATGAAAATTATAATTAAAAGAGACAGCGAAAAATTTGAGATAATTTATACCAAAATCAACCTAAAATGTCGAAAAATTTCGCGATTTTTGGCTTTTTTTGGTATAAGAACAATTTTTTTTTGATATCTCGGAGGGGAGGGGGAACGTGCCCTGTCATTTATTGGTACAGCTTGGCTTACTTACATCAATCCGTCTGAATGAATCATTACATTATAAAGAAATTGAGGCCGAAAGAGTAGGTGTTAAGTCCCTTTAGTTATTTATAATTAGTGAAATGGCACAACTATATAATATATATATTTATTTTGTGTTAAGCTAGAAACTTTAAGTTTAGATTTTATGCAAAATGGGCTCGAAAAGTTAAAGCCCGTCTCAAACGAAACCCGAAAAATTAAATGTTAAAACCCGCCCCGAACTAAACCCGAGAAGTTGAAACCCATGTCCTAAACTAAACCCTACAATATAAATGGCATGCATTTTGAAAATTGTAGTTATCTAATCTTTTTTACAGGAAGTTGGAAGATTCAGGAGAGAGTGAGCTATAAAACGGAGAAAGCAATGGTGAAGCGGGCAATTGTCGGATTTAAACGGTTGTCGAATTATTTGTGTGTCATGAGTCTATAGAGAGCGCAAGTGATGTATGCAATATTTAGCTGTAATTCAAATTAGAGTGGTAATCTGCTAATTCCTATAAGTCTTGAAGTTCTGTCTGAATTTAAAAAGATTGAAGAAGGGAGTTCGAAAAAACGCTTTCAAAAATTCAAAACAAAACATCTTTTTGATTTTAGAACTTGCATTTCAAGTACCCCTATAGAAAAGTAATTTACATCGTTCATTCTGAGTTGATATTATTTAATATCTACAAAATAGGTGTATAGTTTCATAGATTGTAGATAAGTTCTAAGGATTTCCATCGTTGATTTCAAAATTGATGGTGTACGTACACTGTACAGTGACAGTGTAAATTAATGAGTAAGAGTAACAGTTTATCTTCTGGTAAAAATGTAATCAGCACAGCAAATAATCATACTTTTACGTACGTAGCACATAAAATCCAAAGCACAGGACAGTTGACAGTCAACAGTAAAAAAAACTACTTACGAACGACACAACGACACAATAATGATTAATGAATATTAACTTCAAATATTGATTATATAGACCATATTTTTTATAAGTCATAATTTATTTTTTAGGTGAACAATGAAATGGATACAGAATGCTAAATTAAACATTATGTGGACAGCAGACATTTTGACAACCCGTCAATATTGGTCATGAACAATAGATTGCCAAAAACTAAATAATCCTATCCGAAGTCCCAAATCCTGTAGCCTTTCACCTTTGGAATCTTAAATCTTGGGAACTCGGAAAAGTGACAGAAGAACCGTGGTAATTGGAAATCGAAAGGTAATATCAATATCAAATTATCTCGAACTTTGAACTTAAATTCGCTATGGCCATTTAGTAGTAAAAAACGAAATATTGTGTTGACACAAACAGAACAGGAAGAAAAGCCATGGAGGAAAGTCGAGAAAACAGTGGTAGGTGCAGCAGTGCCAGCGCCACTTCGACATACAGCTTGTCTGAATCAGCTATGTTTTCGCAAAGAATCGTAAGTGTAGACTTTTATTCTGCTGCTCCTATTCGGGATATGGATGTCATTTATTCTGAGTTCAGAGGTTATGAAGTTAAACGAGTGCCGGTTATCAGGATGTTTGGAGCTACCCCCAAAGGTATTAATTAGCTACAGTCAAAATTAGATACATGAATTCGGAAATGCATAAAGACTTTTTTCATTACATAAATCGATTCAATTCAAATGGAAAAGTTTTACTTTATTTTCACAGGTCAAAAAACTTGCACTCATGTGCATTGTGTCTTCCCTTACTTTTATGTTCCTTTCGACCCCAATGTACCGAATTTAGAATACCGACTAGCTATTGCTTTGGATCAAGCAATTAACCTATCAATTAGCAATAAAGATGCGAAAAATGTGCAACATGTTTATAAGATAATCAAAGTTACAGGAAAGTAAGTCAGTTTTTTGCAAGAAAAATTATTACATTTTCCCATTCTTAATAGGGTCAATAAATCAACATCTTCCCTCATAGGTCGTTTTATGGATACCAAGGTTCGAACGACGTATTTCTGAAAATATTTTTCTACAGCCCCTGGCTCATTAAAAAGGCTGTGGAATTATTGCAGGTATTTTGCAGCAATATTAGTTTGTCCCACGTTCCTTCTATGTTTTATAGTTTATTCATAATGTGAGAACGAAACAAAGAATGAGGAAAATACGCGTAATTTTGTTTTATACAGAATGGAACAATTTTGGACAGGAAATTCCAGCCATATGAAGCACATATCCCGTATACGTTACAATTTATGATTGATTATAACTTGTATGGTATGAACTTAATCCACTTTTCATCGGTAAAGTTTCGACTTAGTGGCGACAAAAAATCCCGATACTGTCCTACCTCATACCACGAACCATTTACAGTCCGAGGAAGTCAAAAAATATGGGATTTGAATCAAATACCAGAATATTTATGTGTCCCTTTGTCGGTTGAAAAAATGTCGAAATGTGATTTAGAAGTTGACGTGTTAGGTAGTCATATTCTAATTGCGGATTCACTAGCAGGTAATTTTTAGTATTTATTAATTTGGTGTATACTTTATTATTGATGATTCCTTCATTTTCTTGCCTCTGAATTGCATTCTTTTAATTAGGGGTTCGATCTTCTAATCCTGGCATTGATGCCATATGGATGGATGAAGTTGAGAGACGAAAACAAGAAGAGGTAGAAAATTGGTCACAAATAACAATTCCAGAGAGTCAAAGTAGGTCTTTTGACAAAAAACGTTTCCCCGCGGAGGACAACCATTTCAAAACGTTGCTGTCAAACATGACTGAAGCCAAACAATATGAAAAAGTAAAGATTTCATTTAACTTCTTTTTAATATTGACTTTCAAAAATTATTTGGTTTTTTGTTTTGCATTGTTATAGCTAATAATATTACTCTAGTAAACGTTTTTCCATATTTAGGAGATACACAGTTCTTTGCCAACCAGCGACTTTAATACACAGTTACCCTCATCTCAGCTTAATCATCATACACCATCCAATCTTCCATTCGCTCAAGAAGTTAGACTTACAAGTACACACATCAAATCAAACAGTGACGACGAAGAACTTTTAAACTTACTATTGGACCTTGCCAATGAAAAAGAGCGTGAAGAACAAGCAGATGAAATTGGTAGTTCGCTGGGATCCCAAGTTATTGATGTAGAACAATCTCATGTTGATCTTAATGAAGCAGAACACATTGAAAACGTAGAAGAATTATGGAATGAGTCATTTGTTTCTGACTCTCTTATGAACGACTTCCTAGACGAAGTTGATAAAAAAGAAGCTGAAGCACTAGGGAAACCCTGGGGGAAATGTGAAACTAATAATTTAGTTCAATTGGATGGTCAAGATGATTCTGATGACAGTGACGAAGACCAAAATGTAAAAACAGTGGAAAAACCGCGAAGATCTTCAAGAATTTCATCGGAAACGCTATCACAATCTTTAGATAAGAAAATAAAAAAGAAGTTTTTATATCCAAGAGAAAGTACTCTTAGTAGTGTAACTGTATCACCGAAAAAACCTGTGGGGAGACCAAGAAAAAGTGCAACAGCAAAGCTAATTGAATTGGTGACGTCTCCTAAAAATGTTTCTCCAAAAATAGATGCAACGAACATTCCAAAACAAAAAATTGTAGAAGAATTAATTCAAATTGAATCTTTGAAGACTCCAACTTCTAGATCTTCCACAAAGTCTGTTAATGTTAGGTCTTCTCCAAGGTTGTCCGTGAATAATCAACCAGGAAACGATAACGAAAAGAAAGAAAGTGTTGCGAAAGCAGTTCTGAATTTAAGATCGACCAAATTGTCAACAAAGCTAACAAAAATAAATCCTCAGTCCGAGCAAGCAATAAAAAAACTCAGGAAGTCAAAACCAGCTACTGAAAGTGAGAGCTCGAATGCAAATACGAAAAGGCAAAATAACAGTGTGAGTGTAAAAATTGTAAAAGATTCTGTGACAGAACAAAGTATAACCAGCAACAACTCACCTGTAAAGCAAGTTACTCCAACTGTGACAGAAAAAGACGTGAGTCCTGATTCCACTCCAAAGAAAATCCCACAAACTGCATCAAAATCGAAACCAAGTGAAACCAGTTCAACAACGCACAAAACGCCTGTGAAGAAAATCAATATCGAAATTGAAGAAAATTCTAAACTAGTTGATAAAAGCTCCTCCAATAATCAGCCTCCACTAGAGAACGTTCACCATGTCTTAGAAGTTACGCCAGTTGAAAAAGATTTGATTGCAGTCTCAATAAATGAAAGCAATCTGTCTTTAAAAGACGCTAAACAAGTAGAAAAAGATTTAGCTACTCATGAAGATCCGTTAAGGAGAACCAAGGAAAATGTGAAAGATTCAACACCAATTAAGAAAGGTTCAATTATTGGCGAGTCCCCAACTAAGCTTGCCCCAGCTATCCACCCGGAAGAATCTTTTACTCTTTCAAAAAAAACTCAATTAAAAGTAGCCGCTGAAATATCAACTTCAAAACAAAACCACAAATCTGTAGAATCTTCAAGGACATTACAAAAAGTGGATAAATTGACCAATAATATACAAAATGATAAATCAACTTCCAAGAATGAAAGTTTGAAGACTGATACAAGTAAAATGACTGTTATTGAACAATTGAAAACTATAAAGGTCAATGTATCTAAATTAAATGAAGATATGATACAAACTTATAAAAATACATCGAAACGAAAGCACGATGTAGTAGATTCTAATGCGTCTTCTCCCGATTCAGAATTATCCGCCACAACATCAAAACAGGCAAAAATAGAGTCGAGGAAAAGAGTGGAGAAAATTGCTCGGCCTAAAAGTATAGTGAATAAACAAAACATTTTGCCAGTAAAAACTGTTGAAACACCCTTAAGGAGTAATACTAGCACTAAAAGTCCTCCAATTGAGCATACTGAGGAAATCACCGAAATTGGACCAATTGAGAATACTGAGGAAATCACCGAAATTGGACCCATTGCGCATACTGAGGAAATAACCGAAATTGGACCAATTGCGCATACTGAAGAAATCACCGAAATTCGACTAATTGATCATACTGAGGAAATCACCGAAATTCGACCAATTTTGCATACTGAGGAAATCACCGAAATTGAACCAATTGTAATAGACATTTCTGGATCTCCTAATCGAAATAAGTTGGCAAGTATTCGCGGACATAAAAAAACTAGTGTTCCAACAGCCTCAAATTGTACATCAACAAAAGAGGGTTCTGAAAGTGAACGAATTTTCGGAGCTGTGTTGAGCAAAAAATTGCTGGAAATACAAAATACAGGTGGGTCGCCTGCTGGAATTATGAGAAAGCTAACAGATGATTATCTGGATAAGCGTATTAGACGACCTTCTTCTGATGTGATTCTGATTACACTTGAGCCTTCCAATTCCAGTGAATAACTTAATTTATTTACATTATGTACAGTACAGTGTGTTTTAGAAACAACCCACGACATCATGAATGTCAATAACTAAAAAATTGCTCTATATTATGTTGTAACTGAATTAAAATCAGAAAAGCATGCGATCATGTGATGATTTGATAGATAGACACTAATAGTTAAATAATTGAATAATTGAACTCCTTAGACGAATCGTAAAAAATTAGAAATCGAGCAAATATTTGACGTACTATATCTGAAAATAACCTCATTGCTGTGAAATGGTAATTGGCAGGTCAACATACCTGTTAAGTGTCAATTAACCGCGTGCTCTTTCAGATAAACTTATTGCCTTTACAATACAATCACATGCTGAGGTATTAAAATTAATAATGTCATGGATTGTTTTCAAAACACTGTATGCTGTATGTACTTTTCTGTCATTAAGTTATATTCATTATCAATTTTGATATAATTATGTTCAATTACATGTACTTATTTGTCACAATTTTGTATTTATTAGGTGTTCAGAGTGTGTCACTAATAGATTCTGACTCTGAGTCAGTCATAATTGAAAAGGTTGTCCACAGTAATAAGAATTCAACAACCACAACACCAGTGAAACCATCAAAATCGAAAAAACGAGTACCCCAAGGCTCTCCTCGAGTATCACACAGGAATCTGTTCAAAACGTCTAGTAAAGATAAGTCATCTGCAAAAGAACCTTCAGCAGTGTCATGTCAGACTGATTCTCTCGGAATAGAAGTTTCATCCCAAACTGGAATACCCCAAGTAGAAACATCAAGTCAAACTGAATCACTTTTATCAGACGCAATATGTCAGACAGATTTGACAACTGCTACGATATTTGGAGTACTTTGTAAATGTTACTCTGGCCTTGAAAGAATCTTTAAGGAGCAAGGCACTGACACACAAGTTGGTTTAGTGCAGACACAAACAAAGAAACTACAAGTGGAAATGGGACACATTTTGGCTGAAATGAGAAAAAGTGGCGATCGTTTGATAAGCAGTGCAGGTACAAGTACAGCTGCAACAGTAGGTCAGTCAGATGTTCAACGAACGCCAACAACATCAACGTCAAAGTCGGAGAAATGTAATGAATTGATCACAACACCAAAATCGTCCAAAAAGAATTTCAACAAACCTTTAATTCCAAGTACTGTTCAAAAATTCAATTCTCCTCGTCGCGTCTCTCCTAATTCGAATTTATATGAGAAGTACATCACTTCTCGTACACCAAGTCCTAGGAAACCCATGTTTAAACAGCCAAACAGTACACCAAGTCCTAGGAAACCCATGTTTAAACAGCCAAACAGTACACCATTGAGTGTGCGACGACGCTTTTCCCCTGGTACATGTTCAAACATTCCGTTATACCCTTTGAAAAATAGAAGATTAGGTTGCGCACGACTTTCAGGGAAAATGGTGTCACCGCGGAAGTCACTTGACAAAAAATTCCAGCAGACGGATTTCAATAGTTCGATAACAAGTGTTTATGAGTACCATGGCTCTACTCCGGAAAATGAAGAAATGGAAGAAGAAGAATTTCAAAACTTGTCAAAATTTCAAAGGAGGCGTTCAGAAACAAAAGCTCGAAATATTAATCGTGTGCAAAGTAAAAGAGCGAAACATTTACACGCTTATAAATTAGCTCCGGATATATGTGAACGGAGTTTTGAACCAATGAAAATTGCTCCGTCGTTCAAAGCACTAGAACGATGGGCACACACAAAAGGAAAACACAGAGCAGGAGAATCCTTGTCAGCAAACTATAATATTAATGGCAATGGAGAGAAAATCAAAAATAAAGGAAAAGAAAGTGACAACACAGGAAATTCTAGTGACGAAGAAAGTATTGAAAATGTACGCAGAGTTGGTGGAGGCAATTTATCCGACGAAGATGACGATGATTATTTGGATTCACCTTGTACAAGCAAGCATACAAGCATTTTAACGCAAAGTCCTTTATTAAGTAGTCAAGACGTTCCGCAATCCCAAGCTAGTTGTTCCTCATCGCAATCTATTCCGAGGTCCATCCTTAAGTCCAGAAATGCTCGACGAATTAGTGAAAAGGCCAAAAGAAAAATCAGATGGGATGATGAAGAACCGCTGAAAAATGTTATGGGAAACGAATTAAGAAAGGAAGCCCTTATTAACGCTGCCAGTGCAAGTTCTTTTGCGGCATCTCCTTCCACATTCTCTTGGGTGGCAAATATCAGTGAGCTGGATGGACCTTCGCCAAAAAATCTGTATGGATTTGAACACAATATGTCAAATCTCCAAGATGCTCAGGCTCTTCATACGGTAATTTTTATGTGAAGCTTTTTTCATTTTTTTGTTTCGAATAGAGTGTAGTATGTTTTCAACTTTCAACTATACTTTTTTACGAATGTTTTTAATTTTTTAACAAGTACATTTGTCTTTGTTCTATTAGCATCAATACCTTACAACGATGTGTATTGAAATTTATTGCAACTCAAGGGAGGGTTTCGTTCCAAATCCACAATGTGATGCTATACAAGCAATATTTATTTACATAAACAGCGATTTCCCTGAAGGATATGATAAACCCCGCGTTATATTTTGTAAGTGCATTATAAATTGTATTTGTAGTCTTTTAATGTAAAGTATATTCGAATAACAATCTACAGTTTCTTAATTGTTCTATATGCTTGATATAAATAGACCACTTGATTGTGGACGCCCAAAATGAAATTAATACTACCGTTAACCCACTACTGGCTGAACCAAATGTTTTGTATTTCGTTGACGAAATATCTATGATGAAGGGATTTGTCAGAATTGTTCATACATGGGATCCAGACATTTTCACTGGTTTTGAAGTAAGCATTTCTACTAATATAAATTCTACATTTACTGTCTGGGTAATTTTCTATAATATAAATTTTTTTCACCGTGAGATGTTGATTTACAAAAAATCGATTTCCAAGTCTTGTTAGTCGTATAACAATCTTCTAATAATAAATGTTTTATGATTTTGCTTTTCATAGATTCAAAAGCAATCGATAGGGTACATAATTGAGCGAGGGATGGAATTGAAAATGAATATGCGTAATGAATTGTCCCGTATACGTCCAACTGGTAATTACCAAAGTATAAATAGTGACAAGATGGAATCATGGAATGAGACATTAACTGGAAGGATTGTGTTGAATCTTTGGCGTTTATTGAGACACGAGGTATATAAAGAAAATTCTATAATTATAAATGTAAACTATAATTTTTTTCATTGTGTCATTGTGACTATTGAGTCGATGTTCATCAGACAGAGTACAATTGTCTTCTATATTTTTTATGATAAAAATAATTAAATTAAATGATGAATTACCATTTTAGATTACCGTTCAAAGCTATACATATGAAAATGCTGCATACCACATACTTCATAGACGAGTGCATCTTTTCAGTTACAAACAATTGACGATATACTGGAATGAGCCATCTCAACGGTATGTTTGTAGTTGCACTTCGGTACTTGTTATTACTCCAGTATTGTATTTGTATTGTATTGTATTTGGAGTATTTTCCGTTTATATGTTTTAAATGAAATTATTTTTTTAAATTTTATTCTTGTGTATAGACGCAAAGTCATAGCTTTTTATCACGAAAGAACCAAAGGAGCTATTGAGATGATAGAAAAACTCGATATAATTAACCGCACTTCAGAGTTGGCTCGTTTATTTGGTATTCAGTTCTACGAAGTATTATCCAGAGGATCTCAAGTAATTATTGATTAATAAACTTTGAAAAAATATGTTCTTTTGTATTTTTATAAATGTTGTAATGTTTTATCTTTCTTTATCTAGTTCCGAGTAGAATCAATGATGATAAGAATATCGAAACCGAAGAATTATATACCTCCATCGCCATCAATATCTCAAAGGGCTAAAATGAGAGCGCCGGAATTCATTCCTCTTATTCTGGAACCATATTCAGAGTGAGTACGCATTTCAAGCATTCATAATTTTTAGTTGTAGGACGGAATAATAAGTACGTTTTTGGTTTTAGCTTTTACATAGATCCTGTTGCAGTATTGGACTTTCAATCACTATATCCTTCCATGATGATTGCCTACAATTATGACTACTCCACTTGTCTTGGTCGTGTTGAACACTTGGGAAAGTAATTCAATATATCCATTTTCTAGGCATTTTTTTTGAAAGTTGATATTTTATTTTTGAATTGTTTGCTTCTGATTTAGACAAGGATTGTTTGAATTGGGATGTTTGTACCAGTCAATTAAATTGTCTGATTTGGAAAAATTGAAAAATAATATTCACGTTTCGCCTGCTGGAGTTGCATTTGTGGACACATCGATCCGTAAAGGAGTTTTACCAGAAATGTTGGAGCAGATTCTGGAAACACGTCAGATGGTGAAAAGAGCAATGAAAAGATGGAAAGGACAAGGAGATTCGCTAATGAAAATATTAGATTCGAGACAATTGGGGTTGAAATTGATAGCTAATGTTACATACGGTTATACTTCAGCCAACTTCTCCGGAAGAATGCCATGCGTTGATGTATGTTTCTGTTATTTAATTAGCTATTTTCAATCTTCAATCTTAACTAGTGGAAAAAAACCTATAAATGATTGTGTTATTGCAGATTGCAGATAGTGTTGTGAGTAAAGGCAGGGAGACTCTGCAACGTGCGATTGACCTTGTGAAGAGCAATTTTCACAGGTGGGGTGGCGACGTTGTTTACGGAGACACTGATTCATTATTTATATGTTTCAAAGGAAAATCTCGAGAAGAAGCGTTTGTTTTAGCGCAACAAATCGTGGATGAAGTAACGCAGTCTAATCCAAAACCTGTAAAGTTGAAATTAGAAAAAGTTTATCAACCTTGTGTTCTACAGTCAAAAAAGCGGTACGTGGGGTATATGTATGAAACTCCTGATCAGAAAGAGCCGAAGTATGAAGCAAAAGGAATTGAAACTGTTCGCAGAGACGGATGCCCAGCAATAAAAAAGGTAGAATATTGTTTTTTCCAATATTTCTCTTATTATTCATGATTTCATTTATGTGAAATAAACACTTTTAAATGTATAGTTTTATACGCAAAGTATACTTATATCAATCCTTCTCCTTTTATCTATTTGAAGGTTAATCGTATAATGCAATGCAATTATATTGTACAATGTTTGCTAATTAAAACCGTGAGTTTTCAATGTTAAATACTTCATAAAAAATTGTTGTATAGATTTTGGAGAAAACATTGCATATATTGTTTACTACAAAGGATATTGCAAAAGTAAAACACTATGTCGAATCTCAGTTTAGCAAGATATTTCTTGGGCGTGTGAGTTTATCCGACTTTACTTTTGCAAAAGAATACAGAGGTAGAAGTGGATATAAACCTGGAGCTTGTGTGCCATCACTAGAAATTGCCAAGTAAGTTTCTTTTCTTAGCTGAGGAATGTTGTAAAGTATTGTTTTGCACAATTGTCCTAGTTGTGGTTTAAGCAGTACCAACACAAAACCTCTTTAGTAATAAAGTAACAATTCTATTTCTAGGAAAATTATGCAAACGGATCAAAGAGCTGAACCTCTCGAATCTCAACGAGTCCCATATGTGATTGTGTATGGAAATCCTAAATTGTCATTAATTAAATTAGTTCAAACGCCTCTTGAGTTTGTGAATAACCCAAGTTTTCGTCTGAATGCTCATTACTACATCGAAAAAGCTATTATACCAGCTCTAAATCGCTGTTTGATCTTAGCCAACATGGATGCTCGCAAATGGTACACAAAATTCCATATATGAATGCAAACGTATACAATTTTAGTTTAGCTTTATCAGTTTTATTGGCAAATACTGTTTTTGTTATTGTTTGAAGGTTCAACGCTCTTCCAAGAAAGTATTTGAGGTCTAAATCTGGACCTAATGATATTAAGCAAGTAACGCTTGCTCACTATTTTAGCAGCGTTAACTGCCTGAGATGTGATGCAAACACTTACAATACTACCGACCTTTGTGATACGTGCAGGGATGATGGATTGGCGACTGTTCTATTTCTACAAAACAAATGCTTCCACATGAACAATAAATTCGAGTCAACTCAAAAGGTAAAAGTACATTTATAAATGCAATATTAAGTAGCAGCAGCAGCATCGACTATGTAGAAATGATTTGTTTATCCATTCGCCCGATAACTTAAGGGATGGACAAAATTCGTTCAAATGCTCATATGTGATCATTAGAGACAGGAATAGCTAGTATTTACTACTTTTTTCTGCTAACAGCTACCTTCTGGAGACTTAGTATCTTTCATACCATAACGAGTCTATTTTGAATTTTATTTTGCTATTTTCTAGCATTTTTCTTGAGTGCTATTTTAGGGTTTTTTGTGCTATTTTAATTATTTTTGGACTTTATATAATTTTGGAGTACAATTTTTGGTAAAGACTTTTCATGATCAAACTTGGACTAAAAATAAATATTATTACTCCAAAATTGGGTCGAAAAAGCAAATAAATCCCAATGTCAGTTTTGGTTTGAACCAAAGCAAAAGAATTTTCTGTGAATGAACGGCTGAGTGGAATAATATGCCTAATTTAGAGCTATTGCACATTAATAGTTTCACTGAAATTGTGGTTACCAGTAATAAAATGCCTGATTTCTGAACTGAAAATTTGATTTTTTGTGCTATTTTTGCCAATTTTTATTGCTATTTATAGCGCTATTAACCACTGCTATTGGTGCTAGCTATTCCTGTCTTTAATCACAGATAGAAGATATACCGAAATATATAATTTGTGCTTAATTTAATCTAAAAAAATTTAAAAATGCACGTATACTTCGTATTCTTTCTTATATCCTTTTGAAATGGTTTATTTTACTTTTCAGATTTGTCTTGAGTGTTCAGAAGCAACGGACAAGTGCGTTAGCACAGACTGCCCTATATTCCATAAACTTGTCCGCTACAACCGAGATAATGAGACTTTCAATAAAAATTTGAGCCTGCTGAAAATTTTAGACTGGTGATGCAATCTTAAAACTCCAGTATCCAGATTTAGACTTATCATCTTAATAGAAAGCTAATTTTATAGCTAAAATCAAAGTAACTATGTTAAACTATAGTCCATTTTTTTTTAAATGTCCTTTTGTTATTCTGAAAGGTTAGAAGGCAATGCGAATAATGAG